>CAUYQV010187713.1:0-44087 GCA_963574575.1 Galagoides demidoff
GGGACCACAGGCGCCCGCCACAACGCCCGGCCATTTTTTGGTTGCAGCCATCATTGTTGTTTGGTGGGCCCAGGCTGGGGATTTGAACCCGCCACCTTAGGTGTACGTGGCTGGCGCCTTAGCCGATTGAGCCACAGGCGCCGAGCCCGAATTATGAATTCTTAAAATGAACATTCATAGTACAGCTACTACTGACAGTCATGAAAGACCAGATGGAACAAAAGAAACATTAGTTTCTTAATTAACAATAATGGATTAACAGGAAGACATGACGAAAGCTACTATTTAGAAAAACATAGAAATAACATCTGATACTGAAAAGGTAAGAATTCTGCTCCAAAACCATTAGATATTACATTGTGAAATACTTAGTTAAGAAATGCTATTTTGGCTAAGCTCAGTGGCTCACACCTGTAATCCTAGCATGTTGGGAGGCTGAGACAGGAGGAATGCTAAACCCAGGAGTTCAAGGCTAATGCACATTAGCCTGGGCAAGAAAGCAAGATACTATCTCTTTAAAAAAAAAAAAAAAAAAAAAAGAACAGACTCTTCCAGGCCTTTAGCTACCTGACCTTTTGAGTTGGTTCCCAGAAATGGGGGATTTTTTTTTTTGGAAATTATCTCTTTCAAGTTCTATTTTTTTTTTTTTTTTTTTTAGAGACAGCGTCTCACTTTGTCGCCTTCAGTAGAGTGCTGTCCAGTCAGAGCTCACAGCAACCTCCAGCTCTGGGCTTAGGCAATTCTCTTGCCTCAGCCTCCCAAGTAGCTGGGACTATAGGCGCCCGCTACAACGCCCAGCTATTTTTTATTGCAGTTTGGACGGGCTGGGCTTGAACCTGCTACCCTCGGCATATGGGGGCAATGCCCTACTCACTGAGCCACAGGTGCCCCTGACAGAAATAGGGGATTTTTTGCAAGACAAAGAAGCTGAGAGACTCTGAAGGCCCCAGGGCAGATTTTCTGGAGCCAAGATATACTATTCCCCGCTCCCCCCCCCAACTTGCCCCTAAGCTACACCAGGACCTGCCCCAAGGCATGTGGTCCCCCCTCTTTAACTGTATCTCCTTAGTCAGCAAGCAGCTTCTCTGGTTCCCATCTGTTGTCTTAAAAATTCCTTTCTTCAGGGCAGTGCCTGTTGCTCAAAGGAAAAGGAGTAGGGTGCTGGCCCCATATACAGGAGGTGCTGGGTTCAAACACGACCTGGCCAAAAAAAAAATTCCTTTCTTCCTTGGCAATCCTTTCTCTCAATTGGATCTTTGTTTGAGGAAAAACTGAACCTATACCAAAAACCCCTCTCAGTTTTGCCATTTCATTAAGGGTCTTGCCTCTTCTATTTTCATCACAAATTATATTTGACTTGATTTAGTAACATTTAACCAATGGCTATAAGTGGATACACAATATTAATTCAACCTTGAAAATAGGAAAGAAAATAACATTCTTTTTTTGTGAGACTGAGTCTCAAGCTGCCACCCTAGGTGGAGTGCCGTGGTGTCACTGGCCACAGCAACCTCAAACTCTTGGGTTTAAGTGATTCTCTTGCCTCAGCCTCCCAAGTAACTGGGACTACAGGCGCCTCCCACAACGCTCAGCTAATTTTGGTTATAGTTGTCATTGTTGTTTGGCAGCCAGGGATACTTGGATTCGAACCCCCCAGCTCCAGTGTATGTGGCTGGAGCCTTAGCTGCTTAAGCTACAGGTGCGGAGCTGAAAATAAAAATTTTAAAAGTAAAGAAACAGTCCTCTTAAGCTACAGATACTAGAGAATCTCAAATTTTAAGCAGATTCTCCTAAGCAAAATTTTCATTTCACACAAAAACTCAAGACATCTGACCAGAAATATATTCAAGACATTTAAATAAATGAAAAGCAAATTATTTCAATACTTTTCTCCCTGTTAATGTCACCACTAAATTAAGTTTCAGTAGTAACTCAGAGATTTTATTTTCAGTATTTTAACATTGTCTCTCTCTGCTGAATGAAAAGAATTCAAAGATTTCATCATTTATTTTCCTTAAGATATAATTTAAAAAAATTCTTCTCAGCTCGGCACCCGTAGCACAGTGGTTACAGCTCCAGCCATGTGCACCAAGTTTGGCCAAGTTCGAACCTATCCCAGGCCAGATAAACAACAACAACTGCAACAAAAAAATAGCCAGGTGGTGGGTGCCTGTAGTCCTAGTACTCAGGAGGCTGAGGCGAAAGAATTGCTTAAGCCCAAGAGTTTGAGCTGGGACGCCACAGCACTCTATGGAGGTGACACAGTGAGACTCTGTCTCTTAAAAAAAAAAAAAAGAAAGAAAATTCTCATTTGTATAGTGGTGAGTTTAACAAAATGAAAAAAGGAAAAATTCTTTCACTTTGTTTCCTATATAATATAGCTTAAAAGTTAGTATCTAACAAAGTTTTATATGTACATATATGTATAAAAAATAAGGAGATTCCTGGGTCAAGACGAGAAAAACAATAATCCTTTAGCATACATCCATAGAATCTAAGTTCTTCAATCCAGAATTAAAAAACCTAAGCAAAGAAGCACTAGCTTTGGAACACATTATTCTTAGTAAAGCATCACAAATGGAGACGCAAGAATCCTATGTACTCAATCTTATATGAGGACAATTAATGATCTAATACATGGTGGTGGGTGGGGGAAGGGGAGAGAAGAGAGAGGGAAGGAAGGAGGGAGAGGGTGGAGGGGGGTCATCCTGTGTGGCACATCCTTAGGGGTCGGACACAATTTTAAAAGGGTCTTTATGTAACAATGCAATCAACACAAACTGTTTCTTTGTATCCTCAATGAATCCCCAACAATAAAAAAATAAAAAGAAGCACTAGCTTTGGTTGGCAGTCAGAAGTAAAAGCACAGGGTGTCCCAAAGATCACCATAAACAGAAAAAAATTAACTCATATTGTATACTTTTAACATTTTCCTATTTATATATCAACATGTAGAGAAGTATTTCGTAAAATGTAGTATTTTATAGGTAAAGGCACATTTAGCTATAACAGCCCATTTTCCCCATGCATGTATGTATGGTGACCTTTAAGACACTCTGGACACCCTGTGTGTTTCCTCTGCCAGGCTCAACAATTCAGTACTTGGGGAAAGCATTTAAAGTACACGAACCTCAGATTTTTCCCTGTAAAACAAAGAATAAAAATACTTAACTCTATTAACTTTACAGGGCTAACATTAGAATCCAATAGAGATTCTGTCACTGAATAAATTGAGCACCTATTATTTGCAATGCATAGGGAGAGAGTTGCCAAATTTAGCAAAGAGAAATACAGCAAAGAAAATATTTATGTTAAAAAATTATGCATTGTTTTTCTGAAATACAAACTCAACTGGGCATCCTATAGTTTTTTGCCAACCCTAACCTAGCACACACAGATATAAGACAGCATGCTTATCCCCAAAAGTATCCCCCAAAGACTTTAATTTAACATAGGTATAAGGAAAATAAAATGTGTACAGTACTAAGCAAGGTACTATACAAGGGAAAGTGGTTATACAGCTTTTAAAGGGTCAAAAAAAGCAAAGTGAGAACACAGTAAGGCGGGTTGAGGACTGGTTAAAGACAACAAGCACTAAAAGGAGAATAAAGAACAAGAGATGAGAGTGCTTAATTACATCCTCAACTTTAGTCATACAGACTTGTGTATTTACCACACATACTATTTTTTCTCCAAATATACAGGGTGGTTCAGTAATACAAGTTCTTAAGTTATTTATCACTTATTCACAAGTCAATTTGCATTTAAATTACTTTTAATGGACATGGATCAACAATCTCTGGATAGAAATATACCAAAAAAATTAAACTCATAATTTTCTGACCTATCTCCTCAAATCTACCTAGAGTTTTGTGCTTTATTACTTTAAATTCTACTAAACGTATTTATTGTACACTATGTGGATAGGGCCAGTGACAGACTAAAATCCTGGTCAGATTCCATCCCTTTTCTCACTTTGTATTGTCCCAAGCAGCTCTGTTTCACACGTCTGCCCCATAACTACCAGCTTTGTTCTTGGCAATCTTCAACTAAATACATAGGTAGATCTTTTCTAATTTGATGCAGAAAAATACTTCTTTACTTTGCACTTCCTGCTCCAACCTGTGCAGCTGTTCTCTTCTTTCTACAAGCCTAGTCACCATTCCATAGGCCGACTCTGATCTGTGTTAGTTATGACAGGAAACTTCACATGTTCTTAGAACTTAATAACTTGACTAGCAGAATGTGCTGCAGAATCTGGGTATAAAAAAGGTGTAATGATTTTCAGTTCAATATTTTTCCTACTAAACTGTACCTCTACCTAAATCTTTTGAGCAATAGTTTTCTTTGTCAATATTAATTCTATTGTACATTTTCACTTCTTTTTGAAAATATAAAGAAATCTAAAACTTCTTATAGTTTAAATTATTCATTATTCCCTTAGAGTAAAGTAACCTAAAATTCAGCTTAATTAAACAAAACAAAGATTCATCTCAATAGTAGTTTGTATTTTTAAATGCATGAGATAGGGTGAGTATTTGCACAGCCAAACAGACAAACTCGAGAGAAAAGACACTGTCAATTATCAGATTTTAGAGACTGATTTTTACCTATTTTTTTAAGAAGCCCTCTTTATTGGCAAGTATTACTTATCTTAATGAAGTGCACAAACACCACACAAGCTAAGAAGATTATTATACTGCACTATACTAAAATTCTGGGGGTAAAAGAATCCTGATATTCAAAAATTACCATTTTTATTTACCTGTCCTTTTTAAAGGTACCTGGCTAAAAGGATGTACAAGTTTATTATCACACAGGTGATTAGTTCACCAGTATTTCTACATTCTGGAAATTATTACTTGTGACAACCCTTTTCAATTGTCTTACCTTTGTTGAAAGTACTTTAAATGTGCTCTGTTCTGGTACAATAGGATAAAGTAGTCTCAGTTTCAGATTGTAGTCCTCTCCAGATGGGAGTTTCACCAAAGCAGACAACTAATAAACACAAAACAATCACATTTTGTAAATTTATATGATGAAGGGCCAAAATATTTAAAGTAATATAGAACTTTGATAATGTTGCAAATTATCTTAAATACTTTATATGAAATATAAGATTTAAGAACCTCAAAATAATCTTTTCCCTATCTGGTATCCTTCACGTGAATTCTCATAAACATAATTAAATAGCAGGAAAGAATATGTCTCATAATATTATCACATATTTAACATTTAAATCTCAAGAAAATCAAAATACACAATAAAACCAGTATATAACCGAAAGAAACTATTTATGTACAAAACAGTTCTACCACTCAAATTATCTATCATAAGATTTCTCTACTCAATGATTAGTAAATTACAAAAAGTCATACTCATTTAACATGGTTAATAAATTCTAAGACATGCATAAATCACTCAAATAAGTAGACTTTTTCTTATCTCACAACTTAAAATGACTAAAACTTGAGAGCAATGCTTCAAATTTTATTCATTTTCTATTATCTCAGGAAGAAATGACATAAACTGCTTTATTCTTCAATATGGTAAATTTACAAAGGTAATTTAATATCAATATAAAAATGGTTCAAAGACCTCTTTTTCCGAAAATTCCACATTTACACTGTTCTTCTGAACATTCTTGATCATAAGTGTAATGATTACTTGAGATTCTGTTTGATACCAGTCATACCTACATAAAAAAAAAAAAAAAAAAGAAAAACTTAAAATAACACTTCTAATTTTCTAAAAGTTGTCAAAATAAAAACTAGTCTGATAAACAAGAGTTCCATCTTGAGGAACAAAATAGCAAAGTAGCTGTTCATTCACAGAAACAATTTTCTCTAACTTTTATCTGTACTAATGGAAAAAAAAACCAATCAGGTAGATGATCTACAACTTTTCTTAGTTGACCTAACAAATATTTACCTAATTTCTTGGGTTCTGATTTATATCTCTAATACTGCTGTACTTGAGCTAATGTTAAAAGATGAAATTTAGTCTAAACTGCTAATAGTTATACACTATCAACAGAGCTATTCAAACAAATACTAAAGATGAAGCAAGACCAGCATGGTGGCTCACACCTGTAATTCCAGCACTCTGGGAGTCTGAAGTGGGAACATTGCTTCAGCTCAGGAGTTTGAGACCAGCCTGTACAAGAGCCCGACCCTGTCTCTACCAAAAATGGGAAAAATGAGCCGGCACAGTGGTAGGTACCTGTACACCCAGCTATGTAGGAGGCTGAGGCAAAATGATTGCTTGAGCCTGTGAATGTAGTTAAGGTTGCAGTAAGGATGGACAACACCACTGTACTCTACCTGGGGGGACTGACAGAAAGACTCTGCCTCATAAAAAAAAAAAAGATGAACCAAACACATCTATCCCTATTTTATGGATGAGAAAACTTAAGCTCAGAAAGGTGAAGCAATCAGCCAGTCAAAGGCAGTGATGCACTGGGAGGAGAACAGCCTGAGTCAACACTCCAGGATCCCTTAACTAAAGCTGGGAGGAGACTTCACAAGAGGGAACAGAAAAAAATGAACCAAAATTAAGAAAAACATAAGTTTAACTCTCAGGCACAACATTATATACAACACCCTCCTTCAATTTCAAGGTACATGGCAAGACTAGTGTGTCTAGAGATTCTAATATGTGTATGTTTTGCAGAAAACTCTAAAAATTTAGGAATCCTCACTGTAAAAGAAGCTCTTTGAGAAGAGAACTATTTATCTATCCTGCCACTATTACATTTCAGGATCAAGCACCAGTGCTTCCTATACAGTATACTTATTAAGTGTTGGATTACTTTATGCTCCAAACACCTTAATTATTACTTAATGGTTATGTGTTCTACCCCTGCTGCTACTGCCATTAGAGCAAGTTGAAGTTCATTGTCTAGTAGATAGTTGGAGTTTCATCCTATATCATATATCCGGCAATATGAATAAACTGTTTTAATGTTTCCAAGCCATTTTAGTAAGTATATCAAAAACAATCTCAATTAAAGAAAATAAAACTCAAGAGTCTTGGTTTTCCTCTAAAAATCAGTGAGGATGCAAAACTCCAGATCAACGGCTTTTTTTTCTTTCTGTTACAGTTATAAGAAGACAAGTTGTATACAGGGCTAATGAATAATTAAAAATAAAGTCAAAGACTTCCTAATTGCTTATTCATTATTGCAACTGTTGCCCTCAGCAATATTAACTTTCAACTCACATAGACTGTTCCTATAAAAAAATTTACTCCAAATATAAAAGGCAAGGCAAGTTACAATTCCATTAAGCCTTCTACTAACCTAAATACCTGTGTAAAAACATCAGTTTAACTGGAAGAGATTCTCAATATATTGAAAAGTGACCATATGAAACCAAGTTAAGTAACTTTAAAGATGAAAATGATGTGAATTAAAGTATAAACACCAATACTGATACTTTAACAATATTGAAATTAGTTTTACATAGGGTATAATAATTTCATAAAACGAAAGAAACACTTGAAATCACATAGTATGGACTTGCTTACCAGTAAACTGCAAGGTTTCCTCCCCCCCTTTAGGATTATTTATCATGCACTGTTTTATAAAAAGAAACACTTACTTGATTTTCGACTGATGAGTCCGCTGGGATGTAGACTATTTTGGCAAGTTGAAAGACAGATTTTTACAAATTAGTTTAGCAAATGGTATATTAAAATGCATGTATTATTAATTTACCAAGCAGTAAAGTCATTTTGATATGGAATTAATTATATGAAAGCTTTCTTCAAAGACAAAATACAGTAATTATAACTGTAAAATAATACTAGTCTTCACCAAAAATTCAGAATATTCTAATAATTTTATTAGTTTCAACTTCAAAAAAGATTTTTTTCAGGAGATGCCTGTGGCTCAAAAGAGTAGGGCGCCGGCCCTATATGCCAGAGGTGGCAGGTTCAAACCCGGCCCCGGCCAAAAACTGCAAAAAAAAAAAATAATAATTTTTTTTCTAACATAAAAATTTAAATAACAAAAAACTTTCAAAAGTCTGGCCGGAAAAGTTTACTTTTATAAAATGGATAGTTCTAAGATTCACAAACTTCCTAAACTGAAAACATTAACATTTTACAACAAAAACCCTTTTTTGTTTTGTTTTGTATTGTTGCTTTTTTGAGACATGGTCTTGTTCGCCCAGACTAAAAAGCAGTGGCATCATCATAGTTCACAGCAACATCAAACTCCAGGGCCAAAGTGTTCCTCCTGCCTCAGCCTCTCGAGTAGCTGGGACTAAGGCATGTGCCACCATGTCAGCTAATTTTTCTATCATTTGTAGCAGAGTCAGCCTTCAAAGTAGCTGGGATTACAGGCATCTAGCAGCATTAATATTTTAAAAACCACTTTTAGAAAGAGTAGAACCACAGCCTTAACAATGATGTCAGATACTGCTCTGGAAACCTATAGAGAACATTTCCATTGTGGCTTCCTAATAATGTCTTACTTTGTTTCCAGCCTCTCTACAACATAATTCATTGTCTATCAAGAAAAAAAAAATGACTTCTGATCAACTTATACTTTCCTAAACTACATATGCACCTGTTAAAGACTGTAAATGTGAAGAATTTATCGTGGGTCATAGGTGGCCTATAAACTGTCCCTAACGAAAAGGAAGAAATGGGGTTTAGAGCCAAACACAGTGGCTTGTGCCTGAAGTCCCAACTACTCCAGGGGCCGAGATGGGAGGATCAAGAGCAGCCTGGGCAATAGTGAGACCCAAGAAAGAAAAGGAAGTAAAGAAATGGAGTTTGGAGGTAGGAAATAAGTAAAACCACACTAGAAATCTGAGTTAAACTCAGATTTATCCTCCAGTGTTAAGGACTGAGAAACACCTAACTCTAATTAAGCAGAAACACTAACTAGAACAGATTACTCTAGTCCATCCTCATATTGAGATAAAACTAGACTGATCCATAACAGTAACAAAAGGAACAAAGCCTACACAACTTGTTTGTGTTATTATACAAAGTCTTTTCTTTGTTGTCCAATGCCATTCTATTGCCTTCAGGCCTAATCCCAATTTCAAATAATATAAGATCTGAACAAACCTACTACTAAATCTTCTACTAAGGTAGAAGGAAGAAGGAAGAAGTCACCTTTCAAACTCCCCTTCAATCCATTTCTCACTTACTACCTCTAGCAATATTGGCAATCATGGAGGTATAAACACAACTGGATGGGGCTTACTACTGGAGATGTTCAAAATCCCACTTACTACATATACATGTATGTTGCCTGAAGTTCACAGTAACCTGCTTAAAGAAGATCAGCTTTATTAGTTCCAGTTTACACATGAAGAAATCTCAGGTTTTAAGTGTCTTTCTCTTAGTATCACAATGGGAATTCTGGAAGACAGAGATATAAATCTTCCTTAGGAAATTAGAGGAACTCAAAAAAGTTAAGTAATTGCCCATAAAAAGAGTTAGGACTATACACATATCTCCCAGCTTCCTGTTATTTTATTTCTTGACTACATAAACAGAGGACACTATGCTTGACTAAGTGCTAGAGGACATTATGTTAAATAAGATAAGCCAATCACAGAAAGACAAATCTTGCACGTTCTGATTCACATGTGGGAGCTAAACACCAAAACAACTGATCTTATGTTGACAAAGAGCAGAATGATCAGCAGAGGTTGACAAGTGTAGCAGGGAGAGGGGGATAAAAGTGGAGAAGGGTACAAAAATATAGCTAGTTACACAGAATGAACAATATTTGATGACACAATGCATGGTGGTCATAAAGTCTGTGTGTTATTTAAAATAGTGTATAATTTAAACCGCACACAAACTTTATGGCCACTCTGAATAGTGACAATTATAATTAACAAATTAGAATATAATTGAAAATAGCTAAGAGTGGAATTGGAATGTTCCTAACAAAAAGAAATGATAAATGCCTGAGGTGATGGATATCTCAGTTACCTTGATTTGACCAATTCACATCATACCTTTATATTAAAACATCACACGTACACTATAAAAATATACACTAGGCTGGCACAGTGGCTCATGCTTATAATCCTAGTACTCTGGGAGGTCAAGATAAGAAGACTGCTTGAGCTTAGGAGTTCGAGACCAGTCTGAGCAAGAGTGAGACCCCGACTCTACTAAAAATAGAAAAATGTGCTGGGAGTTGTGGTGGGCGTCAGTAGCCTCTGCTTCGCAGGAGGCCGAGGCGGGAGAATTGCTTTAACCCAGGAGTTTGAATTTGCTGTGAGCTAGGCACTCTAGCCTAGGCAACAGAGTGAGACTCTGTCTCAAAAATTTAAAAAAAAAAACAAACAAAACTATTATTTACCCACAATAATTTCTGAAAAAAGTAATTTTTATATCTGTTTAGTCTATAAAAACAAATAGACACCTGCTAAAAAAGTATTAGCCATATTTTAATGGTGTTATAACCCTAAGTTGATTAAATACTAGAAACTACTTTTATAATTCCACCATCATTTTTAGTAACTAAAAAGACCTGAAGATCTTCATGTCCAAAACAATGAATGTAACACTGAATTAGAGATAAATATTTGCAATTTTACTTAACCATTGTCTTAACCTACCATAAAAAACCCTATACAGGTGATTCATTCCAACTGTTTAAATATATGTGATGACTTTTTAGTAAGAAAAAGATATAATCATCCTCACTATACTACAACATACCAAATCAACATAACCACACTCTAAATCCATTAAAATAACCTAGTAATTTTTATGACTATAAACATCTTAGATTTATTTTACAAAAAAAAGTCTTTTATTTCAGTTACTAAGGGAACTAGTATTTAAGTGGAAGTGCTTAATATTTAACTGAGAGATAACTGGCTCCAAGTCCCCTCTCAAATATATTGGTACTTGAAATTTAATAAAATTAAGTAAAAAGATGAAGGATGAAAACTTTTGACTTACCACCCCAGATTCTGATCCTACTGAAACAAAAAGGAAGCATTTCAGATAACAGTACCTTTAAAGACTAAATTACATACATGGCTTCTATGGCTCAAACATATTGATTAAATACCAATTCTCCATATCTTTTAACAAAAGGAAGTGCTTCATTTTGCATCCTGTAGTAATTTTAGGTTCCTTAGTGATTTCTAATGGGTAATATGTAAGCAAATCCATCAATCTCCATTTTGACATAAGAAACTAGGCAAAAACAGAAAATCTTTGTAAATCCACATCTACGGGAAAATGTATTACCTAAATCCTAAATTATAAAATTTAAAACAAGTTTATTTAAACAAAAATATTTCAAATGTTCACTTCTTTTTAAAGAAACATTGGAATCTACATACCATTCTGAGCTTCTTGACACCTTTTAATCCAGACAGTGAAATCAGCATCTGTACCTAGAAAGAAAAAACTGACTGTAACATCACTCATCTGTATAACCCAACACATTCCTTCAACAAATACTTAGTAAATGTCAAGGATGTTCCAGGCTCTGTCCTAGGCAGTGAATTAAACAAGACAAAAACACCTATCATACTAGAGCTTACAGCATCTCTATCGCAGCTATAAATATTCCAAGGAGTTCAAGCTTTATTTCTCCTTTCTGAGAAAAAAATTTCTTTAATTTAGTTATAACTACAGTTTCAACTTTACTAGTTTCCTAGACACAGATAAATTTCATTTCCTCCTACCTCCCTGTTGTTTTTTCTTGCTCTATTACCCTAACGAGAGTACATTGGTATCATCAAAGCTCACTGCAACCTCAAACTCCTGGGTTCAAGTAGGCCTCCTGCCTGCCTCAGCCGTCCAAGTACCTGGAATTACAGGCACTAACCACCACACGCCTAGCTAATTTTTCTGTTTTTTGTAAAGACAGGACTCACTCTTGATCAGGCCAACTTCAAACTCCTGACCTCAAGCAATCCTTCCATCTCAGCTTCCCAAAGTGCTAGGATTAGACCTCCTGTTCTTAAAGGAACTTCCTTTCATTTAATCAAATCAGATCTGATTCAGATTCCCAATATGCCATCAGTGTAGGGAGGAGTGAGAACTGGCAGCTGGGCTCACCCTTCAGTGCAACAATGTTTTCTGCAGTTTTCTCAGTGGCTTCACTTGTTACCATTGCCAGGCCTTTCCTACTAAGACCAAGAAGCATCTTTGTATTCTGTAGAGTTCTGCTATATTTCCAAGTCACATGAAAGTCAAGGGACTATAGAACTGTACATTTAGTGACAGCAGTATAAATATGTACATAAACTTCTGAACACCCAGAACAATGATTATATCTAAACAATCACAGTGCATAGTAAGTAATGTTAAGAAAAATATCCTTGGGAAGCCAAGGCGGGAGGATCACTTGTACCCAGAAGTTTTGAGGTTGCTGTGACTAGGCTGACACCATTGCACTCTAGCCTAAGCAAAAGAGTGAGACCCTGCCTCAAAAAAAGAAAAAAAAAGAATAGAGCCAGGTGTGGTGACTGAAGCCTGTAATTCTAGCACTTTGGGAGGCTCAGGCAGGAGGATCACTAGGAATCTGAAACCTGCCTAAGCAAAACACAGGTGAGACCCTGTCTCTACAAAGATTAGCTGGGTATGGTGGAGCATGCCTATAGTCAGGAAGCTAAGGCAGGAGAACCGCTTGAGCCCGGGAGTTTGAAGTTACAGTGAACGGCAGCTATGCAATGCACTTCAGTCTAAGCAAATAGCACACCACTGTCTCTTTTAAAAGTAAATAAATAAAAGTACTCTAAATTAAAAAGTTGCCTAATTCAAGCTAACTACAGGCAAGATTAATGTGAAAAGAGCAATTAAACTTTTCTAATTTATAAAAATTCAACTATACAGGCCATAATTAAATTGAAATATACTTTCACACACTATATATTCTAGTGGTAAACTATGGGGTGTTCCAAAAGTCACCAAACATGGGAAAACAGGTATCTTGGAACGTATTCACCATGAGTGGGAAAGAAGACTTGGTGTGTACAAAGATAGCCAAGATACAGAAAATATTTTGTAAATAATGGTACATGTAGCTACAATTTTCCATCTTCCCCTATGTATGGTGATTTTGGGGACACTCTGGTACTATATCAAAATCCTAGACTTGAATAACTTATTATTCAAATAATCAGTAAATAAAACCAAGTTTCCTATTATACAAAGGGGAGGAAAGTTAATTTTGAGTTAATGTTTCACTTTGGTAAAAATGGAAGCCTAGCAGTTTAACCTAAATTTTTCCTGGAATTAAATTTAAAGATAGGCTTGGCACCCATAGCTCAGTGGTTTGGGCGCCAGCCACATACACTGGGGGCTGGTGGGTTTGAACCTGGCTGGGCCTTCTAAACAATAACAAATGCAACAACAACAACAAAAATGCCGGGCATTGTGGCGAGCACCTGTAGTCCCAGCTACTTGGGAGGCTGAGGCAAGAGAATTGCTTAATCCTAAGAGTTTGAGGTTGCAGTGAGCTGTGACTCCACAGCCCTCTACCCAGGGCAACACAGTGAGACTCTGTCTCGAAAAAAATAAAATAAATAAAGATAAATTTGTTTTTATATTAAATATATCCTCAAAAGCAATTTTACCAAATGTCATTACAAGGACATTTCTGAAATAATTCTAAAATAAATATCAACGGCATGGTCATGGTTATGAAGATAGTACTCAAGGAAGAAATTTTGCCAGGAACTTTTTGTTGCTCTTAAAAGCCAAGCAAATAGGGTTTGTAGAGGATGAAATGACTCGTGTCTCTACAAGGTTTTCAAATAAGGATCATGGCACTATGAGACTGTTTAGAATTTACTAAGACTGCAGATATGCTGTGTTGCTAACTGAACAGTCATGTTATTCATGTAGTAAACTTGGGATAAGCCAAGTTTGAAAACAACTCCTATTGCCCAGATCTTTTCCTTCCTAATTCAAGGCTTCCATTTGCACCTCTGGACCTAAAATCCTTTCTTTTGAACAGGTTATATACACAGCAGAACAGAGCAGTATGTAGAAATTTTTATTTTTTTTTTTGCAAATTTAAAAAATTTTTAGGATAAATACTGGAGAGCAGGGTCTTGAACCAGATATATTTTTGCCATGGGGGATTGTTCTGTGCATTATAGGATCTTTAGTAGTATCCCTGACCTCTACTCACTTGATGTCAGTAGCACATCTCCTATCCACCAGTAATGATAATTAAATATCTCTTCAGGCTTTGCCAAAGTCTCCAGGGAAGCAAAATAGTTCCCAGTTAAGAATCACTGCTTTAGAGAATCCCAATAACACTTTGTCATAACATAAAGATAAAACGAGAATACATCAAAATTACGTAGTTTATATCCTTTTTATTTTTTTTTTTTTTGCAGTTTTTGGCCAGGGCTGGGTTTGAACCTGCCACCTCCAGCATATGGGGCGGGTGCCCTACTCCTTGAGCCACAGGTGCCGCCCTTTACCTTTTTATTTTTTAATCAGAGACAAGATCCTGCTCTTATAAGGCCGTGATCAAAATTCACTGCAAATGCCAACTCCTAGAATCACCTCAGCATTCTGAGTAACTGTGCCACCATGCCCAGATAATTTTTAAGTATTTTTGTAGAGACAAGGTCTTGCTATGTTGCTCAGCCTTGCTTTTTCCAAAATATAATTATATAAAAGAATTACAGAAAGTTGGGAGTTTTTTTGTTTCTTTGGGTTTTGGGGGGGGGGGGGTTCTCAAGTAATCTTCCTGTCTTGGCCTCCTAAAGTGCTGGGATTATAAACATGAACCATCACGCCCAGTCTATAATTTTTCTATGAGGTTACTCATAAACTTTTTATTTTATTTCATTTAGAGACAGGGTCTTGCTCTATTGCCCAGATCAGAGTGGTGTTATCACAAGACACTGCAACCTCTAATTCCTGGGACCAAGCTGTTCATCCATCTCCGCTTCCCAAACAGCTAGGACTACAAGTGCACACCACCATGCCCAGGTAATTTTTTATTTTTATAAAGACAGGAAATCTTCTATGTTGCCCAAGCTGGTCTCAAACACCTGGCCTTGAGCAATCTTCCCACCTAGGCCTCCCAAAGTACTGGGATTACAGGTGGCAGCCATTGCTGCCAGGTTTTTGCAGATTTTTAAATATTTAAATCTCAGTTTTTATACATATGTCTTGATATCCATATTACTATAATTTTCATATATTCTTCTCAAAATGACATTAACAACTCACAATAGTCTCAGAACTCCATGTTTCTTCTGTACCCACTCCCAATTTTCACCCTAACTTATACTTCACTTCTCCATAAAGCACTATGTTATAAGACTTCCCATCTCAGCAATCTAAATAACTTAAACAGACTTCTGAACAAGAAAGCATATTAAATTTTCACTTCTCCATTAGGAAAAAAACAAAGTCAGACTACACAATAAGTGTTCAAACATAGTTTTTAGCTTCCAACAGTAAAGCTATGATTCAAATGCCGCCCCCTCACCTGCCAAATGTTAATTTAATCAAATTTAAGTGATCTCAAATTCTGCAATGTGTCATTCCAATGAGAAAAAGGTCAGTTCCTATAATTATCTTGAGATTAACAGAATTAAGCCATGGTATTTAAGACAGAAACAGCAGATTATTAAAGTATAATAACTGTAATACTTACTGTCTAATTTTTGTCCTTCTGTAAAAGTTTCTAGAGCAGCAGCATAGTTTTTTTCATGGTATTCAGAAATCCTACATGAGCATATTAAAAACAAATTAACACATATACGTGATCATGAAAAATAGCCTTCAAAATAAAAATAAAACTTAGTATTTTCTATTGTTAAAAGAAAAAAATTATATATATATATATTTTTTGAGACAGAACCTCAAGCTTGTCGCCCTGGGTAGAGTGCCATGGCATCAAAGCTCACAGCAACCTCCAACTCCTGGGCTTAAGCGATTCTTTTGCCTCAGCCTCCCAAGTAGCTGGGACCACATGCACCCGCCACAATGCCCAGTTATTTTTCAGTTGTAGTGTCATTGCTGTTTGGCAGGCCCGGGCTGGATTTGAACCCACCAGCTCTGGTGTATGTGGCTGGTGCCTTGGCTGCTTGAGCTACAGGCACCCAGCCAGAAAAAAATTATTTTATGTACGTGTACATGTTAATAAGCCAAGAGATTTTCTAAAATAGTATAACATCTAGTATAATCTCCATTAAAATTCATTTTGGGGTTTCACTTCAGAGGGAATCTGACTTTAATTATACATCTTTGCTTCTTCTAAAATATAATTATATAAAAGAATTACAGAAGATTAGGGGGATTTTGTTTTTTGAGAGAGGGTCTGCCTCCCTGTTACCCAGGTTGGAGGACAGTGGCCTCATCACAGCTCACTGCAACCTCAAACTCCTGTGTTCATTCAATCCTTCTGCCTCAGCCTCCCAAGAAGCTGGGACCATAGCCTTGAGCCATCACGCCCAGTTAATTTTTCTATTTTTTGTGAAAACAAGGTCATGTTCTTGCTCAGTCTGGTCCCAAACTTCTAGCCTCAAGCTATGCTCCCACCTCAGCTTCCCAGATTGCAAAGATTACAGGCATGCACCATAACAGCAGGCCTAAAAAAATTTCTTACAGGCAGTGCCCATAGGCTCAGTGGGTAGGGCACAGTCACATATACTGAGGCTGGCAGGTTCAAACCAGGCCCACGCCAGCTAAACACCAATGACAAGTGCAACAAAAAAACAGTCAGGCGTTGTGTTGGGTTCCTGTAGTCCTAGCTACTTGGGAGACTGAGGCAAGAGAATCACTTAAGCCCAAAAGTATGAGACTGCTGTGATGCCACAGCACTCTACCAAGGGCAACATAGTGAGACTGTCTCAAAGAATAAAGTCACATGTAACAGAAACAATCTGGGATACAAAGTAAACAGATAATATAGGTTGGGAACAGTGGCTCATGCCTATAATCCTAGCATTCTGGGATGCCAAGGCGAGAGGACTGCTTGAGCTCAGGAGTTTGGGACCACCCTGAGCAAAAGTGAGACCCCCACCTCTACTAAAAACAGAAAAACTAGCTTGGCTAGTTGGTGAGCACCTGTAGTCCCAGCTACTTGGGAGGCAGAGGCAAGAGGACTGCTTGAGCCTAGGAGTCTGAGGTTACTATGAGCTGTCATGTCATAGCACTCTAAACTGAGCCAAAAGAGTGAGACTCCATCCCAAAAAAAAAAGTAAACAAATATAGAGCTTTCATAGCATTAAATGTAGCCTCCTATCCAGGCTGACTAAGAAACAGAATGTTCTTTAGTCAGTTAAATTCCAAATGATGAACAAAAAAGGGATATGGAATCTATTGTGGTTTCTTTAATCATCACTATTTTAAAACACACTAACTACAAATCTCCTACCACATACTGTGGTTAACACAATAATAGAACTAAGTTATATTTAAAATGGAATCCTATGTCAGCCATAAAATATATAAATACAGAATTTTACTACTTATAAAAAGCTTACAATGGACTCATTTAACAATTTAAACACCCACTATCTATAATCCAAGCTCAACAAGCATACTTATTGCGTACCCTTTTCTCAGCATAGCAGAAGAATTATTTGGATTGAGTTCTAGAGACTTCTTTGCATCAGCAACAGCATCTGCATAGAAAAAGATGGATTTTTGTAGGCCGTTAATATGTATTTATAGATCCTGGCAAATCCTACACACAAAGTTTGAATCTGTTTCAGATTTTTAAGTGTTCAAGTTGATGGACAGGCCAAATGCTTTTAAATTAGGAAAAGCTGACCCAAGATATAATCCAAATAAATATCCTTTTATCTTCCTCAAAGCCTAAGACACATATTTAGCTTCTTTCTTAAAGCTCTTCAAGTCAGTAAATAAAACTCTGTGTCAGCTCTGCACATGTAGCTCAGTAGCCAGGGTGCCAGCCACATACATGGGAGGTTCAAACCCGGGCTGGGCCAGCTCAACGACAGTGACAACTGTCCCCCCAAAATAGCTGGGGCTCAGCGCCTGTGGTTCAAGTGGCTAAGGTGCTAGTCACATACACCTAAGGTGGTGGGTTTGAATCCAGCCTGGGCCCGCCAAACAACAATGATGGCTACAACCAAAAAAAAATAGGCAGGCGTTGTGGTGGACGCCTGTGGTCCCAGCTACTTGGGAGGCTGAGGCAGGAGATTTGCTTGAGCCCAGGAGTTGGAGGTTGCTGTGAGTTGTGATGCCACAGCACTCTATTGGGGGGGGGGGCAGCTTGAGGCTCTGTCTCAAAAAAAAAAAAAAAGAAAAGAAAAGAAAAATAACCAGGCATTGTGGTGGGTGCCTGTAGTCCCAGCTACTTGGAAGACTGAGACAAGAGAATCGCTTAAGCCCAAGAGTTTCAGGTTGCTGTGAGTGTGATACTATAGCACTCTACCGAGGGTGACACAATGAGACTCTGTCTCAAAAAAAAAGAAAACTCTGTGTCACAAAGTTCTTCTCTCATTAACATCATTTTCTCATTATGTAATCTGACTAAAGGTATTGAGTTGTTCCCTACCCAGATTCTTGATCAGAATAATTTTTTCAATTTACTTAAAAAAATGCAAACAAAAGCTTTTCATTTAAATATTCTATGAAACAATACATGTAATGCTATTCTTCATTAGCATATCCATTTCTTCACCCACTGCAGAGACATCCATAAAATTTAAATGGGTACTGCACAACAATGTTTGTCACACTTCAGTTACTCTGCTTTGTATGAATAAATCAAACATCCTGAAAGATAACCTCTATTTTTCATTTGCTTAATTTTGTCTTGAGTAAAGTTTACAAGTAACTTACAAAGAGACAATATACTATGTGAGAAAAGTTACCACAGAAATTCCCAAGAAGAATGTGACAATAAGCTCTTTGACAATAATATTGTGCATCATCAGGTTTCTCTTCCAAAGCCTTAGTCAGCTCCTACAAATATAAACATGTTGAATGTCAGTACAAGTTTTAAAAAAGCCATCGAATTCTAATTAAAACAATCTTTAATCAAATAACCTATGATCACAAGCTATGTGGAAGAAAGATAAGAAACCTTAGAACTTTTCCTTGAAAGAGAGTATTATCCCTTTTACTTCCCTACTCCCCAAAGGGATACAATCTAATCTATTAACAGTATCTACCTCCTGTAAAGCACTTAGCAGTTCCTGGCCTAAAGTGGGAATTCAATAAATAGAAATTCTTATCACCTCATTAATTCTGAAGAGTTTAGTGGATAAACACTAACCACAAGGGATATTCTCCTTATTTGGAGAAGACTCAAAAGACCATGCAGACCTAGGTGTGGTGGCTCACGCCTATAATCCTAGCACCCTGGGAGGCAGAGGCAGGTGGACTGCCTGAACTTGGGAGTTCCAGACCAGTCTGAGCAAGAGCCAGACCCCCATCTCTAAAAAAAAACAAACAGCCAGGCGTTGTGACAGGTGCCTGTAATCCCAGCTACTCTGGAGGCTGAGGCAAGAGAATGGCTTAAGCACATGAGTTAGAGGTTACTGGAGGCACCTGTAGCTCAATGACTAGGGCACTGGCCACATACACCAAGACTGGTGGGTTCAAGCCCAGCCTGGGCCTGCTGAATAACAGTGACAACTGCAACCAAAAAATAGCCAGGGCGCTGTGGCGGGCACCTGTAGTCCAAGCTACCTGATAGGCTAAGGCAGGAGAATCGCTTAAGCCCAAGAGTTTGAGGTTGCTGTGATGCCACAGCACTCTACCAAGGGTGACATAGTGAGACTCTGCCTCCAAAAAAAAAATAAATGAATAAAGTTAGAGGTTGCTGTGAGCTCTGTTACCCTGTCACCCCCAGGGTAACAGAGAACTCTGTTTAAAAAAAAAAAAAAAGAATAAAAAGACCATGTAGAATCAGATGTCTAGATGATGTGAAGTTATCCAGTTAACCCCCACCCCATTCCCCCCAAAAACCCTGGAAGTTTAATCTAGAGCTCAGGCAGGTTATAGAATCAATAAATATACAAACAAGGTATCTGGCCCACTCCTATCCTCTGTCAACTGCAGACAACTCTAATATATTAAAACATTCTGTTCAAAGCCCAGATACTGGCTGGGTGCAGTGGGTCACACCTGTAACACTAGCACTCTAGGAGGCTGAGCCGAGTGGGATCAGTTGAGCTCAGGAGTTTGAGACCGGACTGAGCAAGCACAAGACCATCATATCTAATAAAAATAGAAAAATCAGCCAGGTGTTGTTGTGTTCCTATAGTTAGTTCCAGCTATGTGGGAGATTGAAGCAGGCAGGAGGCCTACTTAACCCAGGGGTTTCAGGCTGCTGTGAGCTAGGCTGTCATAGCACCCCAACCTGGAGCAACAGAGTCAGACCTCTATCTCAGAAAAAAAAACAAAACCAAAAAAACCCCCAAAACCAAACAAACAAACATGCCCAGAAACAATCTCACAGATAGAGACACTCTTATCAGTTGATCAAGAATTAACATCAGGGAGATTAAAACTTTTCCATCCTGGACAGTCACATTATATTACGTAGACTACACAATTAGTGAGACCAAGGACAAGTACAGGCGAATAAGAACACTTTGATTCTGTGCTCACTGCTCATACTCTACAGAGATTTGGTAGTTTTATTAAAAGGTAAAATTATTTCAAAAGCCACATGTGTAGTTGTATTAAAAGGCAAAATTGTTTCAGTAGCCATACATCACTGAAATGCCACTCACTGGAACAAGACACAGAGTCTTGTTTTTACCTAGCTGTATAATTCTCACAAACCAGTGTACTCAGATGCTCTTCAACTTTAAGGATCGAGTTATATGCATCAAGCTACAGAAAACAAGCCAGTGTGGCTGGAGCTTAGAAAGCCAAGAACCTACAAGATGCCCATCTCAATTTTGTATCTAGCAGGCCATTAGGAGTTTGGACCTTACGTGTGATGAAAGAAAGCCATGAAAAGTTCATCTTTAGTAGGAGAGAGACATGCTCCAATTTACATTTTTTACATGTTATTCTGTCTAAAGCATGAATACATTATAAGAAACCAGGACTGGAAACAGACTTAGGAAACTGACACAGGAAATCCAGGCTAAGAGTGGGTGATAGTCCCAGAGGTGAAAAAGAAAAAGCACAATCAGTTGCAATACACATATTAAAAACCAGCAAGATCTGTCAATGTGTTGTAAATGAGGCATAAGAGAAAAAGATGAGGTTTTGTGGTCATAGATCTATACTAAGTACCAAATAAGCCCTCAACAGAAGGAACTGATCTCTCTCCTTGCACACTTTCCTCAACCTTTTCCATATTCTCGCCTTTACCCTCATCTCCTCTGCCCTAGAACATAGAAACATTTGCTTTAATATTCTCAAAGTCAGTAGTAACCCTCTGATATCAGATCCAACTGATCCCTGTCTGATTTGGTCTCCCTGTAGCTCTGAAGATAACAATCAGGCCTTTCAGTCTACTTCTCTGCTAGCTTCTTTAATCCTACTGTTTCTTTTGGGCTCAGCACTTAGACCACTGCTCTTCTAGCATCATTCTCTGATCCCTCTAGTGTCAGAGTTTCATGGAAATGTTGATGTGTGCTATTCACTCAAGTCAACCCTGAGTCTAGACAGTGCTCTGGAGCAACAGCAGCATATTGCTAGTTTTCTCTACACTGCACTTAAAATGTCAGAGGCAACTCACACACAATATTAAATATTTAAATCTCCTCTCTTCAAACCTCCCTTATCCCAAATATAATCTTCTAAGTGCTATCACACTAAGTGTTAGCTTAGTGAAAGTTTTCAGTACCAACTTTTACGACATTCCTGAGCCAGAAACAAAGGTCATCCCTTATATTCCAATTGTCACGAAGGCCAGTGCACTTTACACCAAATATTCCCTTCCATGCCCTCAATCACTGTCCTACATTCAGACATTCCTCTTTTACCTGGTTTCGATCACTACCCTTCTGCGATTCACCATCCCCTGTGTCTCCTCCAATCCATTCTGCAATTCAGAAAATTTTACTTCCTTCCTTCAAATTCTTCAAAGACCTCCAAAATCGTGATAAACTAAAAACCATCTCTTGGGATTCAATATCTTCTTAGAATCGGTCTTTCTCTACTTGTTTGGCCTTTATCTCCCAGCATGTCCCTCCTCACATTTTATGTTCTAATGCCACTCATCAATTTGTATTGTCCCCCAAACAGAATAGCATCCTTACCATGTTCCAGGTACTGTACTAAGCACACAATACAGAGCAATGCACTTACCTTCGTAATAACCCTTGCAGGTAGGGCCTATTTTATAAATAGGAAATCTGCTCTACATTGGTAACAGGAACTGTACAGAGATTATACAGCTATGAAACCAGGAAACCCAAGAGTCTCAGACTTCAAAGCCTGGCCATTAAGTACCACGAATACTGGAAGGCAAAAGAGTCTGAAAATTTACATTATTTTCTTTCTGTACTGAATTGCAACCTCCTTTGTAAAGTTTTGTGGTTTTTTTCATTCTCCCAGTCAGCCTCAATTCTGCTATGCAATCTACAACCCTATTAGTTACCTTGTATTTTAAATTATCTGTTGATCTGTCCCTCTTTCCACTACACTAGGAACTCCTACGCTACAGTATTTGTATCGTTAGATTCTTGGTTCTCAGCACAGCATTTGCCACTACTGTACATTGTTGAAAAATATAAAAGAGCTTAAATGCTGCCAACTGTTTCCAGTTTCCCCCCTTACTCCTAACTGGAAGCTTTTAACAAAAATATATACATTAATTAGGCCGGGCGCAATGGCTCACACCTGTAACCCTAGTACTCGGGGAGGTTAAGGCAGGTGGACCGCTTAAGCTCACGAGTTTGAGACCAGCCTGAGCCAGAGCGAGATCTCATCTCTAAAAACAGCCAGGCGTTGTGGCAGGAACCTCTAGTCCCAGGTAGTCGGGAAGCTGAGGCAAGAGAATGACCTGAGCCTGAGAGTTTGAGGTTGTGTGAGCTATGATGCCATCGCACTCTACCAACCGTGACAAAGTGAGTCTCAAAAAAAACCACACACACATATTATAATTAACATGAAGTCAAGTGCCCTGAATTCCAAAATGGCTACTGTTAAGCCCTTGGGAAATAGAGAGCCATGTAAGACACATATTCATAATCAAAGTTTCAGCCCTACTTATCATTAGCAATTATTTAATTATTTACATTTACCTGTTTGTCTTTATGAGAAAGTTACCCCAAGGTTTAAAAAGAATACTTTTCTATTTTAGAGAGAGTCTCACAATGTTATCAAGGGTAGACTGTTGTGGTATTTAGCCTACTCCCAGCAACCTCAAACTCCTGGGCTTAAGTAATCCTCCTGCCTCCCAAAGTGCTAAGATTATAGTTGTGAACCACCATGCCCAGAACACTTTCTCTTAAGAGAGGTGGTTCTTATTTTGATCATCCTCCCCACATCCAACGTTTCTGACTGCAGGTTTGTGATGGGTCCTGATAATTTATATTTCCAACAAGTTGATACGGTTAACTGGTCTGAGGATCACACTTTTGAGTACCAATATTCTACAGCAGTAGACTACAAGTCAGGAAACCTGTGTCCCATAGTCTCCATTCTGCCTATAATTACTTAACTCTCCATGACAGAACATTTTGATTTTTCTGGGTTCAGTTTTCACCTGTACATTATACATTGCAATCAGGTTAAGAAGTACTGAATACAGGAGCTGTAAGGACTTTCAGTAAGGATTTGCATTTCTGATGAATTGCCAAGTGATGTTGATACTTCTGGTCCAAAAGCCACACCTAAACAGCCAAGGTACGAAAACTGACCACATGCCTACTTAGGGATATGCATACACAACTAAAAAAAAAAAAAAAAGAAAAGAATGCATGTATGCGCTAATATACACGTATAAGAGTATTCACAGTAGCTTTATTCATACTAGCTAATAACCAGAAATAACCCAAATGTTCAACAACGGAATTAAGTGTGCTACATTTATACAACAAAATACTATACAGTAATGAAAAAGAAATACCACTTCACACAGTATGCATGTATACTCCCATCATGATTAAAGCAAAAACAAGAGTAGCTACACTCAACAAAGTACCTACTGCATAATTCTGTTTATGACTGCAAGAAGAGGTGGCTCACACCTATAATCTTAACATTCTGGGAGGCCGAGGCTGGTGGATCACCTGAGCTCAGGAGTTTGCTACCCTATCTCTACTAAAAATAGAAAAAAAATTAGCCAGACTCCTATAGTCCCAACTCCTTGGGAGGCAGAAGCAAGAGTTACCCCTTAAGCCCAAGAGTCTGAGGTTGCTATGAGCCTCAGATGCCAAGGAACTCTTCAAGGCTAAAGCACTCTACCCATGGTTACCGAGTAAGACTCAGTCTCAAAAAAAAAAAAAAAACCCAAAACACCTGGGCAGCACCTGTGGCTCAAAGGACTAGGGTGCCAGCCCCATATGCCGGAGGTAGCAGGTTCAAACCCAGCCCGGGCCAAAAACTACCAAAAAAAAAAAAAAATCCCCCACCTAATGCAGATGGAGGTCAGAACAGGAATCAGTTGGAAGGTAAGGGGAATTATTGGCTGGGAAGGAGCATGAAGGAATTTTGAGGACAGAAATGTTCTTTACCTTGATTTGGGTGGTGTATACATATGTAAAATGCATCAATTTGTAGGCTTAAAATTTGTTAGTCACACTGTATATCTTACCTCAACAAAAAATTTAAGGAAAAAAACCAGGATGGAAAGCAACAATAAAATTCATTAATATCTTTTTTTATCTGACAAAAATACCATACAAAATAAAAGCAACTTTCATGTAAAATGGATTTGCAAAAACTACTCCTGGACCTAACAGGATCACAACAAATATAGATTCAGAAAAAAATTGTGTGACATAAACAATTATGGTGAAAAATTATCAGTGCTTCCTGTAACATTAAATACTGATCCCAGAAACCTTATTAATCACCTTATTTGAATCCAAAAACACATCCAAAACTTTAAAGGCTGTGTGTGACCCAGCCCCTGGTTTTCAGTCCAATCTTACATCCCACTCTTTTTCTACTCCACTCTAATCAGACAGGCTTTTTTGCTGCTCTTGTACAAGCCAACCTCATTCCTAATGCAGGATCGCTGCACTGGCTTTTCATTCTGCCTGGAATGCTCTTTCCCGACAGCTTCCAAGCTCACACCTTTGTTCCTCCAGGTCTCCGTTCAAATTATCACCTTCTGAGAGAGGCTTTAGTACTCTATGGCAGATTTCTTTTAAAAATCATAGCTAAGAAAAAAGAATGTCTTGTCTCAAGTTGCTAACCGTACTTATGTTAGACCACGACAGCATAATATAGGTTTCCTATTTTCTTGCAAGAAACTTCTGGCTACATTTCGTGACCCACAGAATCGTGAATCTTTAGCTTGGTCTCTTTCTTATTATTGAATTCTTGCTCTTTTACAGACCACTTTACAGCCTGTCTTCCACTGCACAAATACAAAAAGTGCTTTCTAAATCAGCTAAGTATGTAAGACTTTTAACCTACAGCAAGCAGCGCGTTTACACACAATTCCAAAAAAAAAAAAAGTTGAACGAACACACATGAATGAATGATGAACAACGACAGGATATCTTAAGTTTCTGGGAAATACGGGAAGAGGTTTTTGTTCCACTAATCTGAGTTCATACAGACACCACATTAAGCATAAGAATGTTACAAAAGGCGATAATGATTGTCAAATGAAAAACTCAATTTCATCAAGCCCGAAATTCACTTTCATCTTCTAATCCTAAATGTCATTAACAAAAGTCCTTTCAGGACATCTATGCATCCCCAAAGAAATAAAACGGCAGTGGTTTTCCTCGGAACCTGCAGGGATGCAGGAGTCAGGAGTGGAAAGGAAAGGGCAAAAACAGGTGTCTAAGGTGTAAACGGGCCACTGTAGAACACAGAAGAGGCCGAGGAGCTCAGCGTTGGAACCAGGACACAGTAAAAACAGCAGCCTAGGTTCCAGAAAGCCAGTGCTGGGAAGAGGCGGGGTCAGCGAGAACCCGATGCAGCCCTGTACCCCTAAGGAGAGTGAAGGAGGCAGAAAATGGGCTCTCACCTCTAACGCCGCCTGGGGGTCCTCGTCGATCAGAGCATCTGAGAAGCTCTGGAAAAACCTGCCAGGAAAAACAAGGACTTCAGCAGGGCTCACTAACCAAGAAAACGGGCATAAAATAACATAGGGGAAAAACCACGCACCTCTGGGCTTTTGCAGGGCCAGCTGCAGCCGCCGCCATCCCTAATAGTCACAGTTGCTGCCGCTGGAGCTGCTACTACCGCGCTTAGCAGATCTGCCACCGCCCAAGTGGGAAACTTCTGGAGAAACACCAACCGAGCTTCCGTCCTAAATAGCCAACGAGCAGCCACGCAGCGTGCGACTGGGGGAGGGGAGGCAACAAGCAGGCGCAGGGCTGGCTGGGATAGTGGAGGACCGATTCTCCCGGAAAGCCCTCTGTCCTGTGACCACCCCCCGTCTCCGCCCCTTGCAGCCATGGTTACGGAGGCTAGGGGATGCGCGCTCGCCTCCTCTAGCGCGCACCGCCTGCTTGCGCCCGAGCCTTGAGGAGTGGTACCTCAAAAGCACTTTTGTAACATACTGTTATCCCTCAGGAACGTATAGCGACTAGCGGCGCATGCACATCTGTTAGGAACACAAGCTACACAGAGCTCCGTTTTCATCAGTTTCCATCATGGCTGAGTAAGCAGTCAAGCCTTTCGTAATTTGTGATGTGACTCGCGGCTGCGCGCTCTTTTTCAGGAGCGGAGTCCCGAATGGCTCACGGATTCCCGCGATGGTTTCCCGGAGTCACCGGAAGTCGTTCTGCCTTCACAGAGGACAGAGAGGAAGAAACGTTCCGGTTCCGGGTGGAGGCGCCCGCTGCTGGCGGACTGTTGCATTCTGCAGGACACGTCCCAGGTTTTCTTCCTATTCGCTTTCACAGCCCTACAAGAAAAGCTGTTTCCAATCGAAGGCACTGAGGGGAGGAAGGCGGCTTACTGTTTCAGTGTTGTTTTGTTTCCCAACTAATTTGGTCAGATTCTCCCCCAGCGCCTTCTGACGTATACAGATCAGATAAGGGAAGCTTCCAGCAAATTCCAGGAATGGGAGTGGAGGTGGGGGGAGCGGGAGGGAGTGGTTTGTCTAACCTTACAGCAATACCACTCTGCCTCGATTAGTGTAGTCCTGTAGTTTTGTTATTTAAGATTGCCTTGGCTGTTCTAAGTCCTTTTTTATTTCCAGGTGGATTTTAGAATTAGCTTGTCAGTTTCAAAAAAAATGTACTGGGATTTTTATTAGGTTTGTGTTGTATCTATTGATACATATTGAGTCTTTCAATCCACGAGTATCATTTCCACCTGCCATTTAAGTGGTCTTTGATTTCTCCTGGCAATATTTTGTAGATTACATTGCAGAGGTCACACACATCTTTTATTAGATTTATTATTGGGCATTTGGTGTTTTTCAGTGTGATGACGAATGGGCATTTAAAATTTTTCGTATTTTCGTTTGTTGCAAGTATATTGACGCTGTTGATTTTTACATACTGACCTTATAGTCAGCCATCTTGCCATGTTCCCTTATTTCAACTACTTTGTAGATTCTTTTAGAATTTCGGTGACCACAGTCTTGTCTTCTCTGAGTAAAGATGGTTTGACATCTTTCTGTGTGATCTTTGTACTTTTTATTTATTTTTGCTTTTTGTCACTGGCTAGTATATCCGCTAGAGTTGAGTAGAAATAGTGATCATGGACTGTGTCTTGGTTGTATCACAAGGGGGAAAGCATCAGTATCAAGTGCTTTTTCTGCTTTTATGAGATGAACAAGTGTAGTTTTGCTATGCTACTGTCAATTACATTGATTAATTTTCGTATGTTATCTAAGGCTGGAAATGGTAGCTTAAATCTGTAATCTAGGGTGACCAGACGTCCTGACTTTGGCGGGACAGTCCCGCTTTTCAACAATTTGTCCCGCGTCGTTTTAAAAAAGTCCCGATTTTTGGAAAGAATGCACGAACGGGCTGGAGAACAAGAAGGGAGTATAAGGTTTTCGGCCGCCATATAGCTATTTCGCCAGAATATGAGTTTTATATTATTTTTCTTAATTTTGTAATGTTAAACTGTAATAAATAATTGCTGAGAAGTGATTATCGAGAACTGCTTATCAAAGTTTGCATTGTTGTCAGGCCCTGCCTGCCGGGTCCCTTGCCCTGTGCTTCGCCCCCGCAACTCCGCCCCCCCCACCCCCCCGCCGTGTTGTCCCGCCCTATAGATGTTAAAATCTGGTCACCCTACTGTAATCCAGCAACTTTGGGAGGCCAAGATTACTACAGCCAGGGAATTGACTAGAACCTGGTCAAACTCTGTCTCTACTAAAATGGGGGCCATGATGGTGCCAACCTGTAGTCTCAGCTACTCCGAGGCTGAGACAGGAAGACTGCTTGACCCCCCAGGACTTAGGAGATATAGTGAGCTATGATCTGGCCATTACACTCCAGAAAAAAAGCTATCCAGATGGCCAATATGCATATCAGAACAAGTTTTACATCAGGGACCTTAAAATCCTAATGAGGTAGTAAAACTCCCACCAGAGTGGCTTAAATTAAAAGGACTTCCAATACCAAGCATTGTCAAGGATATAGAGCAACTAAACTGTTATCCAGGCTGGGAAAATGTTGACCCTGAGATAGGGCATCAAACGCACACCATGAAGAAATGTGTTCTAAAGGTGAGCAGGTTTGGAAAGAGTATTCTTCCCAGTGCTCATCAGAGGTAGCCGTTGAAGACAAGAGTCTAGGGACCCACAGCTGAACTGAAAAAGAAGACAGTATATCACCCCAGAGATCCTGGATATAAAGTTGGATAGAGTAACTGGATGAGACTTTGGCTGATTCTTTAGGGGAAGAAACAATGTTTTTCCTGTAATGAGCATTTTTCAAAGTGTATGCTATAGGCACTTTGGGTTAGGAAAAAGTGAAAGCAATACAAAATTTAAAGGAAAAACTAGTTATGAAAAGCTACCAATTTGTCAGAGAGTTTCAGGAGGAGAAAAGATGGAAATGTGGGAATATGAAGATTGGTTACTATTAGTGACCTTCACAACAATAATTTTAGGGTATTAGGGCAGATGCAGGACTACAGAGGATTAAAGAATGGAGGCTGGAGGCAGTGGCTCAACCTGTAATCCTAGCACTCTGAGAGGCTGAGGTAGGCAGATCACCTGAGCTGACCAGTTCAAGACCAGCCTAGCCTGAGCCAGAGTGACACTTCATCTCTAAAAATAGCTGGGCGTTGTGGCAGGTTCCTGCAGTCTCAGCTACTCAGGAGACTGAGGCAAGAGAATTGCTTGAGCACAAGAGTTTGAGGTTGCTATGAGCTGTGACCAAACTGAGACTCTCTCAAAAAAAAAAAAACCAGGGATGGTAACATCACAGATCCTTTCTTAATAAACAGTCAATGATTTGATGTGGCCACATACTAAGAGCCATGTTCTGTTCAGTTCAGCGTGACTTGATTACATTAGGGGAGGCATGAGTAGAGAGCCAAGACAGATCATGGCTTGATCCATGTTGGTCCTTATAAACCCTGTGCAGAAGTTTGCATTTTCCTTAAAAAAATGGTGATAGCTTATACTAGAAAAGAAACATGGAAAATGACAAATTAAAAACATTTTAGGAGAAAAATTACCTGGACTGTGTGATTGATTCGATGTAGATGTCAGATGTGACTGAGCCATGGAAGTGGATGAGATTATCAAAAGAGCATCTGTGCAGTGAGAAGCCAGCCTAGGATGGAATCTTAATACTGGCACATAAAGCAAAGCTCCCAACTAATGTATCATGAATGGGTCATAGCTGTGCCCAAAATCTTGAGCCCTTTGGTCTGTGTGGATAATGAGAACCATTGGCTGGTCACCCACAGTAGTGAGCAGCCTCACTGGTTAACCCCAATGTATCTTTTGAGGGTAAAGATTATATTCTTTCAGCCTTTTATGTGTATGCCAAGTTCAATGAGTATATGAAGTCATACTTGATACCCTGCCCAATAAATGTTGGTTGAACAAGTAAAGTGGGTTAATAGGATAGGCTGGGGCTAGACAAGCAATTTTTTTTTTTTTTGAGACAGAGTCTCGAGCTGTTCTGGGTAGAGTGCTGTGGCATCATAGCTCACAACAACCTCAAATTCTTGGACTTAAGCGATTCTCTTGCCTCAGCCTCCTAAGTAGCTGGGACTGTATACAGGTGCCCACCACAACACCGGGCTATTTTTGTTGTTGCAGTTGACATTGTTGTTTCAAGTGGCTGGGGCCAGATTTGAACCCTCCACCTTTGGCGTATGTGGCCAGCACCCTACCCACTGAGGTACACGTGCCATGCTAGACAAGCAATTCTTAAACTTCCAAGTATACATAATAATTACTCAAGGCCAGGGACAGTGGCTCACACCTATAGTCAGGCTGTAACAGGAGGCTGACTTAAGCTCAGGAGTTTGAGACTAGTCTGATTCAGGGCAAGACTTTGTCTCTACTAAAAATAGAAAAATTAGCCGGGCCTTGGTGGCAGGCATCCGTAGTCCCAGCTAGAGGCAGTCCCAGAAGTTTGAGGCTGCTGTGAAGTAAAGTGATGCCATGGCACTCTAGCCAGGGCAATGGAGTGAGACTGTGTCTCAAAAAAAAAGGAGGAGGAGGAAACAAAAAGATTACTTTAGTGATTCTGAAGCTTGAATGTGTATTTCTGATTCAGTATGTCTGGAGTTCTGTATTTCTCAAATGCTTTCAGATGATGCTGATATGCTACTGATCTGAGAGTACTTCAAGTAGCAAGAAACATACTGGTTAGAAATACAAATTGCAGGCTCGGTGCCTGTGCCTCAATTGGCTAAGGCGCCAGCCACGTACACCTAAGGTGGCGGGTTCGAATCCCCAGCCCGGGCCCACCAAAACAACAATGATGGCTGAAACCAAAAAAAAATGCCCGGGCGTTGTGGGGGGCGCCTGTGGTCCCAGCTACTTGGGAAGCTGAGGCAGGAGACTCGCTTGAGCCCAGGAGTTGGAGGTTGCTATGAGCTGTGATGCCATGGCACTCTACCCAGGGGGATAGCTTGAGGCTCCATCTCAAAAAAAAAAAAGAAATACAAATTGCAGAACTTTCCCATGAAATACTAATTCAGTAGGTAGGGGGTGGGGCCAAGGTATTTGCATTGTAAGGTTAACGTTAATTCTGAAGTAGATGGCCTAGGAGCCCAGTTTGGTGGAGGAATTTGGACATTTACAGATTTGGGACTTAACCTTTAGGTAGCAGAAAGGCATCGAAGGTTCCTAAACGTGAACATTACATGTACTTGGGTGCGTAATACAATAGAGTAAGAAAAACATATTTGGTGTTGCCCCTAGTTCCTGACACAGCTTCTAAAATCCTTGGAAATTTCCTGATTGGGAAATCAATTGGAAAATTGATGAGCATTTTTGCTATTCATAACAAGCCCCTTTCAGCCATACCATAGTTTATGCTAACATGGTTACTCTTGGTGGATCCCTAGACAGTTTCAGGATAGAGATGGTTCCCAAAGGAACCAACCAGGTTATTAGAATTGGAACTGTAAGCCCCACCTCCAGAAAGGGGAGGAGGTCTAGAGATTTAACTCAGTCATTAATGCTGAATGTTTTAATGCAGTGGTTCTCAACCTTCCTAATGCTGCGATGTATTCTCATTGTTACAAAGGGGTCGTGACCCACAGGTTGAGAACTGCTGATTTAATCAGTCAGGCCTATACAATAAAAACCCTTAAATGACAGAGTTTGGGAGTTTCCAGGTTGGGGAATGCTTTGAGGTACCAGAGAGGGTATAGGAGCTATGTGTTCCCCTCCACCATTCACCACCCTATGTATTGCTTCCATTTGGCTGTCCTTGAGTTGTATTCTTTATAATAAACTGGTAAAAATGTAAACCAGTAAAATGACTTCCCAAGTTTTCTGAGCCATTCTAACAAAGTAATAAACCTGGGGAGGGGTGATCATAGGAATGCCTGGTTTATAGCCAGTACAGGTAGAAACCTAGGACTTGGAACTGGCATCTGAAGTGGATGTAAGGCAGTCTCTTTCTTTTTGAGACAGAATCTTACTCTGTCACCCTTGGTAGACTGCCATGGCCTCATAGCTCACAGCAACCTCAAACTCTTGGGTTCAAGCAATCCTCTTGCCACAGCCTCCCAAGTAGCTAGGACTACAGGTGCCCACCACAATGCCTGGCTAATTTTTCTATTTTTACTAGAGATGGGGTCTTGCTTTTGCTCAGACTGGTCTTAAACTCCTAAGTTCAAGCAATCCTTTCTTCTCAGCCTCCCAGAGTGTGATTCTAGGCATGAGCGTGGCCTTGTATATTTGTTCTTTAAAAAACATTTACCTGAAAACAGAATCATTCAGAATTTTTACATGATTTATTTAATAATAAACCAATTAAAGATACAAAAATGTTTAGAGGATTCCAAAATTTAAATTTTTGTTTAAATACAAATTCACTCTGAAATATGAAAACATAACATTAGACTCCTAAACATAATGATTTTTTTCATCTACAAAAATTTCTTTTTGCTATACTAGAAAATTTGCAGAAAACAATTTTTCTTGTGACATTAAATGTACATTATTTACAACTGAAAAAGTAATCTTAAAAACTATTTCATTTGAGAAAATTGGATATATATGTTATCTTTGTATGCAATCCCCCACCTCCACCCCCAATAAGAAATTATCCAAAATATAAAGCAGTTATGCTTTTATAACAACTGAATACTCAGCCAGATTAGCCCAAGCCTCAAGTTGCTTTCTTGGCCCTTAAGAAAGAACCTTGACTCTCTTGGAATAGGAGTATAATTTTTAGCACTCAGCAACATAAGTTGACTAATGGGCCACAGTGTGAGGTGGTCTAAAGAGTTAATGAACAAACTAGGAAGAATTTATGATATATCTTACTGATAAGAGGAAAATTAATTTTGTGGGAGACACATTTTTTCTGCAATAGTTTGGCTATTCTTACGTTAAGAAATAACCTGATGATTTAATTGACATCACTTTAAAATATAGGTGTTAGGATAAAAATTTAGAACTAGAAGGGAAATTGGAGATCATCTAGTGTAGTCCAATACATCCTTTCCTTTTATAAGAACTAAGTCCAAAAGAAAATGAAGCATTTTGTTCAAGGTTACTATTGGTTAGTGGGAGTGCTGCTCTTAGGCTGATTCTTGTATACTATCCTGCTTCTGAAACAGGTTCAGCCATATCATGGGCATATTTCAATTTTTAATGTTACTTTACATAATCATAGTTCATTATACAGTGTAGCCAACTAACGTCAACCTAAGTGACACCATAATTTTAATTATGCATAAAATAGGTTTCTTACATTTGAAAGAGTCAAGACTTATACAAGTGGAATGAAAATAGTTCCTATATAAATTTCCTGTTGTCTTATCTTTAAGGATTGTATTTACAAAGGAATCAGAAAAGCTAATACAATGTAAAATTAGGAAAGAAACTTTTAAAAATGCTTGATAGAACAACTGAAAAATAATCTCAAAAGAATGTCTTCATAGTATAAAATGCCTGTTCCTTCACAATTGAATTCTGAAACATTTAGAGAACAAAGAGAAACACTTGAGTTTTCCTCCATCACCTAACAAAGTCAGAATTAACTCTAAATTGTTTTTAACAATTACAAAAATTAGGAATCTCTGTAGAATTTATCTTCTAAAGTAGATAGAACCTCTACAGAATTCTATCTTCTTGATAGTAATGCAAACTATCATTTATAACCTTTGGTGTATTTACTGAAAAGAGTTGGGTTCCAGCTGTTCATTTTGTTTCACAGCTACCTGAGAAGGAAATCCATTGGGACTGGACATCACCATCACATAAGGCTGTGGTTGTTGCTCAGTTTTCTCAATGTCTTCTTTTGAATGATCTTCAACCTCCCTTTTCTCTATTTCTTGTATAAGAGTTTTTGTTTCTTGAGCTTTGATAACTGACGTGATGACGGTGCCAGGTGGGTGAGCAACCAGTTGTGAACTTCGAGGAGAAAAGGTCACCACAGGTGTGGTAGCACTGAAGGAGGGAGATGAGGCCATACTGACGGTTCCATTGCAGATGGACTGAACATTGCTGGTAAGAACCTGCTGTACATGGGTAGGGCTAAAGACAATTGAAGGAGGAGAACCCGGCTTCTGTGATGGTAGCATGACGTTTTCTTTCAGTACTGTCATGGGCTGTGATGATGGAATGGCTTGCAAAATAAATTTCTGAGACCCAGCACCTGCTGATGGATCTGTGCTGGCTATAACTGTTGTGAGTGGCACTGTTTGGAGTGTTACCGTATGCAACTGCTGATTCCCAGGAGACACAACGACTGGAACTTGGGTTGATGCCTGTATAGTCCTATTGAGGTTATGAAATTAAAATGAGAAAATTAGTATATTATACATCATTTAAAACTTTTAACACTTGACGAGTCATTCTGACAAAACACGAGTTAATACATTATAAATATAGGAAGTTATACTACTACCTGTATTTTCAACATAACATAACCAAGATCATGCCAGACCTTATTTTACAGAGACTCCTAACACAAAACTCTGCATATACGAGCTATGATATTATCTGGTGATGCTATGGAAAAAGGTCTGTACCTAGTGCCATGTAGATACAAATAGGGAACTAATGTTGGGGAAGAAGAAGGGTATCAAAATGCATTTACATATGAGCTGCTTGAAAGAAAATTAGGAATTTAGGAGTAAGTCTGTTTGATTCATTCTTGCTATTTTAATATTTGAGGGATACTGTCCTCAACATGCTCCTCCACAAGAATCACCAAACTTCACATAATTGTTTTCAACCTGGTTTTTTACATATAAAGAGGAAAAATGTTCAATTAAAAAAAAAACCCTCAGTCTTACATGTATGTGTGAAAGAATTCTTAGGAAAAAAAACACTTTGTTTTTTGAGACAGTAGAGTGCTATGGTGTCACAACTCACAGCAACTTCAAATTCTACTGCTTAAGTGATCCTCTTGCTTCAGCCTCCAAAGTAGGTGGGACTACAGGCACCTGCCACCATGGCCAGCTTGTCTTTCTTTTCTTTCTTTCTTTCTTCTTCTTCCTTTTTTTTTTGCAGTTTTTTGCCAGGGCTAGGTTTGAACCCACTACCTCCAGCATATGGGGCCAGTGCCCTACTCCTTTGAGCCACAGGTGCCACCCTCTTTCTTTTTTTAATACTAGAGACAGGATCTTCCTCTTGCTTAGGCTGGTCTTGAACTCCTGAGCTCCAGCAATCCACCTGCCTCAGCCTCCCAAAATGCTAGGATTACAGGTATGAGCCACTGCACCTGGCTAGAAAGATTTTAGTAGCTCTCAGTTTATATAATCACGAGGATAATTAACTTGTGAAGTCTTAGGCTGACGGAGAAAATAAGGCCTCTGACCAAAATGAAGAGAAGCATGTTTTAGCAGTTTTCTAGGCTCAAACAAATTTTACAAGTTTTAGTCATAAAGCTACAATTTAACTTTTAAAATCCTTTAACACAAAATCCAGTTTATATAAGATTAATAACACTGTTGAAGAAAAAATTACATAAATGATATAATGAGTTAATCTAATTTTAAAAGTTCACAGTCATGGAATTTATAGTTATGGCCATTGTTTTTTTTTTAATTTAAAAAAAAATTTTTTTTTTTGAGACAAGCCTCAAGCTGTCCACCTGGGTAGAGTGCCATGGCGTCACAGCTCACAGCAACCTCCAAATCCTAGGCTCCAGTGAGTCTCCTGCCTTCGCCTCCCAAGTAGCTGGGACCACAGGCGCCCGCCACAATGGCCGGCTGTTTTTTTGGTTGCATCCATCATTGTTGTTTGGCAGGCCCCAGGCTGGATTCTAACCCGCCACCTTAAGTGTATGTGGCTGGCGCCTTAGCCGCTTGAGCCACAGGCACCAAGCCAGTTATGGCCATTGTTAATGTAGCATGACACAAATGGAGTTGAAGGCTTGGCGCCTGTGGCTCAAGCGGCTAAGGCACCAGCCACATACACCTAAGCTGGTGGGTTCGAATCCCCAGCCCGGGCCCGCCAAACAACAATGATGGCTGCAACCAAAAAAAAATGGCCAGGCGTTGTGGCGGGCGCCTGTAGTCCCAGCTACTTGGGAGGCTGAGGCAGGAGACTCGCTTGAGCCCAGGAGTTGGAGGTTGCTGTGAGCTGTGATGCCATGGCATTCTACCCAGGGGGACAGCTTGAGGCTCCGTCTCAAAAAAAAAAAAAAAACAAATGGAGTTGAAAAACCTTAGCATTTGGATCTCAACTGTTTCCTCTGAATTCTGGGGGTTTTTTGCTGTTTAAGTGATTCTCTTGCCTCAGCCTCCGAAGTAGCTGGGAATACAGGCACTTGCCACAACACCCTGCTATTTTTGTTGTTGCAGTTACCATAGTTTAGCTAGTCTGAGCCAGGTTTGAACCCACCAGCCTTGGTGTATGTGGCCAACGCCCTAACCACTTGAGTTATGGGTGCCACCTTTTTGGGTTTTTTTTAAAGTTAGCCATCTGCTACTACAGATGGCTAACATCTAGATTAGTCTCATAAACCAAATGTTAAATATTACAAATAGATCATTAAAGCAAAATTTTAGTAAGTTATAGTTAGGTGGCCTGTTTGTCACATAAGAAATTCTGGAGGAAAATACCAACTGGCTAACTGGAAAGATGAAATGAAGATCCAGTGCAACCCAAGATAAGTACAAAGTTGGGAGACACAGGACCAGAGCCCAACTCATTCATGTAGGACTGATTCTCAAGTTTAGATTGCTATCCAAGTCACTACTGTGGGTATCATCAGTCTACAGCACTATATTAATGGTTCTCTTGAAGGACAGGGCTAGAAGAGACCATCTAGAGTTGTTGAAGATGGTAGTGAAGATCTAATAGGTAGGCAGCACATGGCTAGGAATAAAGGCCAGATGTGCTAAAATTACTGGGCAGGCAGGGATGAGTTGGGATGAAATAGGATCACATTGGGAGCCAGGAAATTTTTCCAAAATACATTGTATCTCCCGCTCCTGTTTATATACATGTACATATTTATAGATAAAACAGTATGTGGCATATAGTTAGCACTCAACTTGTATATATAAATATATATAACCTTGCCACTGTATAAATATTATCTCCATTTTATACCTATGAAAAACAAATAGATGCACAAAGAAATTAAACAGCTTGCATAAGATGAAAAGTTAGGTAAGAAAAGATGCCAGCTGACTAAAAAGCCTATGCCTACCCATTATAACATGCTGCAGCCTCTCAAGGCCTGAATAACCTCACCTAAGAATGAATGTTTATTATGATAGCCTTCAAATATGGGCAGTTAAAACTCTTTTAATACACACCTCTCCTTTCTAAGGTGTGGTATAGGGAATAATGTACTTGGAAATTTTCGATATTGTTAATGGGGATGCAACTAGGCCTTCTATGCTTTTGTTCAAATCATCTATCCTTGCCTGAAGACACCCAAATGCCATCTGTCAGAAAATACATACATAGACCTACCTACACTATCTACAATGTAAATATATTGGCTTATCTGCACAAATTCTTAAATAATTTTCACTAATAAAAATTCAGAGATTAAACAATAAAATTATGAAGTATTTTCCCAATTACAAATTAAAAATACTTAGTGAATTGCTGAACTGTCAGTTGTATTTGATTATATTATTCTATTATAGCTGCTTATTAAAAATCAATTAAGCTGCTCTTAATTATACAATATTGGCAATTTAGTACTTGTGAAAATTTCTTTTTTTGTTTTTGTTTTTGTTGTTTAGCAGGACTGGGCTGGGTTTGAACCTACTAGCCCTGAAGCATGTAGCTGGCTCCGTAACCAGTGAGCTACGGGTGCCCGTGAAAATTTCTAAAGCTAAGAAAGATACACAACTTTAGCTTTTGTTGAATATCTACTTAAGTGTCAAAAAGGGTCCTTGCTTGTATCTACCACCTGTAAGGTTAAATATTATCTATTAAGTGGGAAGGCTGGACAGCAGGAAAATGGTGCCTACATCTTCCTATTCCATTATACTGCTTATAAGGTAACCCAGACATTATACATTTTTAGAGAATAATTTATTTTTAAAAACTCTAAGACAAATTACTAGAGCTTAAAAAAGTATTATAGAGAAAGCAGGTTATGTTAGGTAAATGGACTTCCAATTACCTGGTCAAATTCCTTGACGATTTTCGAGAAATATTTTACCAGAAGCCATGCGTGGTGGTTCACGCCTATAATCCTAGCACTCTGGGAGGCTGAGGTGGGTGGATTGCTGGAGCTCGTGAGTTGGAGACCAGCCTGAGCAAGAGCAAGACCTCATCTCTTTAAAAAAAAAAAAAAAAAAAAAGGTGGCTCGGCGCCTGTGGCTCAAGCAGCTAAGGCGCTGGCCACGTACACCTGAGCTGGTGGGTTTGAATCCAGCCCGGGCCTGCCAAACAACAATGACTGCTGCAACCAAAAAAAAATAGCTGGGCATTATGGCGGGTGCCTGTGGTCCCAGCTACTTGAGAGGCGAAGGCAGAGGCAGGAGACTCGCTTGAGCCCAGGAGTTGGAAGTTGCTGTGAGCTGTGATGCCATGGCACTCTACCCAGGGTGACAGCTTGAGGCTCTGTCTCAAAAAAAAAAAAGGTGGGCATATGTGTAGTCCAGGCTATTTGAGAGGCTGAGTAGCTCAAAATGACAGCTTGAGCCCAAGAGTTTGAGGTTGTTGTGAGCTATTATGCCACCGCACTCTACCAAGGGTGACAAACTGAGATTCTGTCTCAAAACAACAACAAAAAGAAATATTTTATCTTTTTTTTTTTTAATCATAGAAAACCCATGTAGACAGGTTTCGTGTGCATTTATGTAAATCAGTAGGCAGTGAAGCAAGTCATTAACCTCACTGCTTTGGGCTAATATGCTTGCATTAAAACACTACTTCTACCACTTACTGGATGTGATCAAATTCCTTGGCCTATCCTTGCTTCAGTTTCCTCATCTGTTCATTGAGGACACTGGAGTATAGCTCCATGCCCAGCTAGCTTTTAAAAAACTTTTTGTCAAGAAAAAAATGCGGTTATAAAAATGGTTCAGAATTCTGGTCTGGTCTTGAACTCTTGGCCTCAAGTGATCCTCCCACCTCAGACTCCCAACTGCTAGGATTACAAATGTAAGCCACAGTGCCTGGCCTGAAATTTTATTAATAAGTATAATAATAATAGAATCAAGAAAGATACAGACAAACTACTGTTAATTTTCTTAGGAGTGATAATACAGTTATTAAGGATAAAGCAGCTATATGTCTTCAAAGATCGTTCCTATTTATTAGCTTTTCCTTTCCACATCTAGTAATTTCAGGGAATACAATGTATTCTGTTAAAGGTTAACTGCTTGATAATAAGTAGAATTTTAAGGATAAAAATAAAAGATAAAGCTGAGTAAGAGAAAAACTTTTTAAAAAGACCAGTGATTAGGGGTGGTGCCTGTGGCTCAAAGGAGTAGGGCGCCAGCCCTATATGCTAGAGGTGGCAGGTTCAAACCCAGCCCTGGCCAAAAACTGCAAAACAAAAACAGTAATTACATAAGAATAGGTGTATACATATAAGCATATAAATATAGGAATGATTTACTGTAATAAGAGTATATGTCTTTAAGTTTGAAAAAGTTTAATTTTGTATTTCTTCATTCTATAAGTAGTCCACTAGAGAACTCATTACCCTAAGAGTAGGTAAGACTATATACGGTATTCAAAATAAATTCTATAAATATGAAAGTATCTGACATATAACAACGTAAGGTACTAAGAAGACGACGCTGAGTAAAATGTAGCTCCTATTTATTTATTTATTTTTTTGAGACAGAGTCTTGCTATGTTGCTTAGACTACAGTGCGATGGGCTCAGCCTAGCTCATAGCAACCTCAAAATCCTAGGCTCAAACAATCCTCCTGCCTCAAGCCATCCAAGGTGCTGGGACTACAGGTATGTGCCACTATGCCTGGCTAATCATTGTATTTTCACTAGAAATGGGGTCTCGCTTTGCTCAGGCTGCTTGTGAACTCTTGAGCTCAAGCAAAATCCTCCCACCTTAGCCTCCCACAGTTCTGGGATTACAGGCATGAGCCACCACTTGGCCAAACTTCTAAATATTTAAATACATAGGAAGAGATATCAATTAAAATAAACTGAAACACCAGGTTTATATAACGAACTGAGATGAGACACAGACAAGGTTTAATCAGCTGTAGGTGGATAGTAAGGGAGGCATTGTTAGCAGAAGGTGAAAACTGGCAGCTGAGGCTACAGAAATTGGATTGTATTCTGCATGCAACTTGGATCTAACAAAAGCAGCAAGAAGGAAACATATCAAAACTACTTTAGAAAAATGACTTATGGTAATATATAGTCTGCTCTGAAAAAAAAATTTTTTAGAAGCAGGCAGAGTCCATGGAAAGAAGATGCTGAAAGGTACACCAAGGACACTTTAAAAGCCAATGGGAGGGAATGCAGCTCTGAACTTTCCTGGCAAATCTTACAGTGTTTTAATATCTGGCATTGGGTATTGTTCAGAACTGACACTGACAGTAAAGTAGTATGCAATACAATGTCCACTATTTAGTATCTTTCAATGCGAGAGGTGTTTTTTGTTTTGTTTCATACAGTTTAAAAAGGAAAGTTTGAACACAGATGCTAAAAAATTCCACTGATTCACTCCAAGAAGGGTGTCTCAGTGCCTCACTGTGCCATTTGTATACTGTGTTTCCCCAAAAATAAGATACTGTCTTATATGTATTTTTTCTCAAGAAGACACACTAGGGCTTATTTTCAGGGGCTATCTTATTTTTATGAAGTATAATACAACAGTCTACATTTATTCAAATATAGTTAAGTCATCACCTTCTGGAACCTGATGGGGAGCCCACCTTGTTGGTGGGGCTGGGGCTGGTGATGCATGAACTCCTTTCCCCTAGCTATTCGCACATGCGCAATAGGCGGAGCAAGTGTGAATGGCTCAGAGAAAGGAGCTGTGACAGATAAAAGGTATTCCAGTCTTCCTTACAGCTCTGCCCTGAAATGCATGCCGTGGCTATGCAGATAACACTGCATAGCCATGCCCATCACTAGGTCTTATTATCGGGGTAGGGCTTATTTTGGGGGTAGGTCTTATTTTCAGGAAAACACGGTATCTCCTATCAACACAAATATATATAACAAACAGCCTAGAAACCAATGGGTGGAACCACCCACTCTCAACATTCATCACACGTAACCAATAGGGCCTAAAGAAATTGAAAATAGAGTGACAGCTAAGTAAGTACCACTTTAGCACCCAAAATCTGAGCCAGGCCTAGTGGCTCATGCCTGTAATCCTAGCACTCTGGGAGGCTGGTTAGCTTGAGCTCATGAGTTCAAGACAAGCCTAAGCAACCCTTACCCCATCTCTATTAAAAATAGAAAAATCGAGGCAAGAGGATTGCTTGAGCTTAGGAGTTGGAGGTTGCTGTGAGCTAAGATGCCACAGCATTCTACCCAGGTTGATAGCTTGAGACTCTGTCTCGAAAAAAATAATAATAAAATAGGGGTGGCGCCTGTAGCTCAAGGAGTAGAGCACCAGCCCCATATACTGGAGGTGGCAGGTTCAAACGCAGCCCCGGCCAAAAACCTCAAAAATAAATAATTAAAATAAAATCCAAAACCTTTTGAAGATCAACCTAGCATTCAAAGTAAATGCTCACCGAGCATTTTGATTTGGGGATGCTCAACCAGAGCAAGTATGATACAAATATTATAAAATCTCTTGTCTGTCTGTCTGTCTCTCTCACCCTTCCTTCCTTCCCTCCCTTCTTTTCTTTCATGCCAAAAGAAAGAAAGAAATCTATTTTTCTTTTCATCTGAATCTTCCCTCCAATAGGGCCCATGTCATCAGATGAATCTTGACCTATTTTAATAATTGCTCTGGTCAGAAAGATCATGTCATGATACAACTTGGTAATTTTAATTTTCTTACCTAATACTTTGAACAGAAGAATTTAATGTTTCATCCTGCATGTTGCTTGGTGCTTCCCCTTCTGGGACAGCTTGTACTGGCTGTACTACATGAACAGTCCGGAAGAGCTGGGTAGGATATGGAGACTGTGAGGGTTGCATTGTCCTCAAAACTTCTGCTGGCTGTACAGCTTCCACAGGATCTTTGGGTTTTGTAGCTTTAGAATTCCCTGACTTTAGAACTGTAGTGGCTCCTCCTTTGATTCCTGGACTTGAAGACACTCTGGATCGGCTTGCTTGATTCCTGCTTGAAGTGGTGGTTGAAGATAATGATGGATCCGAAGACTCTATACTGGAACTTGGATCCTCATCATCTATATATATAAGATCTTTTGGCATTTCTTTAAACTGATACACCAGGCGCTGACCTTCCACTTTTGCCAGGATACCCCTTTGGTAATAGTACCTATACAAAGCAGACAATTTCATCAATATTCTATTCAATCAAACACAAGTTAAAATAATAACCAACAAAATCAAATTTTCCTAATCATAAACTAAATTTAACAGTTGGACTCAAACAAATAAGAAAAACATTTCTGAATGAAGGGCAGTTATTTTATGTAAGATACACACACATTTATGGATAGAGGAAAGTCCTTATAATCATACTGAATCTAAAACCAATTCTATTTAAAGTATATGGAATCTTCTGGCCCTTCATTCTTCCTTTCTGTATCCTTCGGCTAAATCTAGAATAAACTTCAAGGAAATTATTCCCCCTCCTGTCAATGTTTCTATCAGTTTAAATTTGATTCAGTAAATTTAATTCAGTTTTGTATGTAAGATTTAATGATGTATAATAGAAGTGTTCCAAATTTTGTCATCAATTTTAATACAATTAAGAACCTAAAAAGTATAAATTTTAAAAAACCTAAAACTGTAACTAAATTTGTTTAAGATTGCCAAATTATGTGTACCCTAAAACTCATTAAGCTCATTCCTATTTCCAGTAAATCTTTCTCAAATACATGCATACCTGGGAAAATAAATAACACTATGATAAGAAAATAAATTAAAAATGTGGTTAAGAATAAAATGGGGCTAAATGTGGTAGCTTACACTGATAATCCCAGTACTTTGGGAGTCTGAGATGAGAGAATCACTTAAGTACAAGAGTTTGAGACCAGCCTGGGAAACATAGTAAGACCTTGTTTTTACAAAAAACTATAAAATTAGATGGATGTGGTGGTAGGCACCTGTAATTCCAGCTAACAGCTGATTAGGAGATTGAGACAAGAGAATCCAGGAGTTTGAGCTTGGAATTAAATAAGCTGGGCACAGTGGCTCAAGCTTGTAATCCTACCACTTTGGGAAGCAGAGGCATTTGTAATCCTAGCACTCTAGGAGACCTGGGCGGGTGGACTGCTGGAGCTCACGAGTTTGAGACAAGCTTAAGCAAGAGCGAGACTGTGTCTCTACTAAAAATAGAAAAACTAGCCAGGAGTAGTGACACACCTATAGTCCCAGGTACTTGGGAGGCTGAGGCAAGAGGATTGCTCAAACCCAGGAGTTCAAGGTTGCTTTGAGCTATGATGCTCCAGCACCCTAATCAGGGGTGACAAAGTAAGACTGTCTCAAAAAATAAATAAGTAAAAAGAACTGAATAATAATAAATAACTGAATGGTGGCTTATTCAAAATTTTCATGCTGTGTAGCATCATTTTTGAAGTATTAATTTATTCCACCATAACAAACATATACCTAACATGTATAAAAATATACCCTCTTATTATGTACCTGTATTACCACTATTAGTTCTTTGCCAAATTTAATAGCTCAAAATCTATGGACCTGATAGCCTATTTACAATTCTTTTTTAAAAACAGAATCTCCGGCTCAGCGCCTGTGGCTCAATCGGCTAAGGCGCCAGCCACGTACACCTAAGGTGGCGGGTTCGAATCCCCAGCCCGGGCCCGCCAAACAACAATGATGGCTGCAACCAAAAAATGGCCGGGCGTTGTGGCGGGCGCCT
>CAUYQV010187715.1:0-23452 GCA_963574575.1 Galagoides demidoff
CCCCTGCTTTGTTTTTGTTTCTGAGTATTGTCTTGGCTATTCGAGGTTTTTTCTGATTCCATATGAAATGCAGTATTATTTTTTCGAGATCTTTAAAGTATGACAATGGAACTTTAATAGGGATTGCATTGAAAATATATATTGCTTTAGGTAGTATAGACATTTTAACAATATTAATTTTTCCCAGCCATGAGCAAGGTATGTTTTTCCATTTGTTAGTATTTTCAGCTATTTTTTTTCTTAGAGTTTCATAGTTCTCTTTATAAAGATCTTTCACATCCTTTATTAGGTAAACTCCCAAATATTTCATCTTGTTTGGCACTACTGTGAATGGAATAGAGTTCTTGACTGTTTTTTCAGCTTGACTATTATTGGTATATACAAAGGCTACTGACTTATGGGTGTTGATTTTGTAACCTGAGACACTGCTGTATTCCTTGATCACTTCTAGGAGTTTTGTAGTAGAGTCCCTGGTGTTTTACAGATATATGATCATATCATCTGTGAAGAGTGAGAGTTTGAGCTCTTCAGATCCTATGTGAATACCCTTGATTGCTTTTTCTTCCCTAATTGCTACGGCTAAGACTTCCATTACGATGTTGAAGAGCAATGGGGACAGTGGGCAACCTTGCCTAGACTTTTTTTTTAAATAAAAAGAACAAACTATTATCAGGAAAGAATGCGTTTATAATGATTAAAAGTTGCTCTCTGTCACTATCTAAAATGGGATTAAAAACATCCCAACAAGAAAAGGCTGGAAACAAATGGCTTCATGGCTGAATTCTACCAAACAGCCAAAAAATTATTACCAACTTCATGAACTCTTCTAAAAACAGAGCTAGAGGCAATAATTCCAAACACATGGTACAAACCAGCATCATCTTAAAATTTAAGCCAAAACCACCAAAAAAGAAAACTACAGGCTAATATCTCTGATGAACATTGATGCAAAAGTCCTCAATAAAATGTTAGCAAATCAAATTCAACAAAAAATTAAAAAGATTATACGTCATGACCAAGTGGAATGTATCCCTGGTATAGGAGGCTGGTTTAACATATGCAAATCAATCAATGTGAGATATCTCATTAACAAAAAGATAAGAACCACGTGGTCATTTAAATTGACACGGAAAAAGCATTTGACAAAGTTTAGCATCATTTCTTTATAAAAACTGTTCATAGTTTAGGTATAGAATAAAAGTTCCTCTAACTAATAAAGGCCCTGTATGAAAAAAACACAGCTAACATAATAATTAACAGGGAAAACCTGAAAGCTTTTCCACTAAGGTACAGCACAGTCAGGGATGCCCACTCTCACCACTTCGATTCAACATTGAACTGGAAAACTGGTGAGAGATTGAACCAGAAAGAGAAATGAAAGGCATCAAAATTAGAAAAGAAGAAATAAAATTAACTCTATTTGCAGATGACATGGTCTTTATTTGTAGGAAATCCCAAAATCCTACAAAAATGGTTAGAACTAATAAATAAATTCAGTAAAGGTACAGGACACAAAGTTAACATACAAAACTCAGTAACATTTCTATACACAAATAATACCCCAGATGACAAAGAAACCAAGGAAACAATCCCATTTGTGGTAGCATAGAAAAAACTAAAATATCTAGAAATAACCTTAACTAAGGTGAAATATTTATACACTGAAAAGTATCAATCATTAATGAAAGAAATTGAACAAGACACAGATAAATGGAAATATATATCATGCTTATGGATAGGGAGAATATTGGTTTAAATGGCCATATTACCCAAAGCAAAATACAGATTTAACCCAATCCTATTAAAAGTCTAATGACATTCTTCACAGAAATTAAAAAAAAATCCTAAAATTTATATGGAACCAAAAAAAATCCCAAGTCATCAAGCAATATTGAGAAAGAAAAAGTTGAAGACATCACATTTCCTGATTTAAAATTATATTACAAAGCTATAATAATCTAAACAGTATAGAACTCACATAAAAACAGAAATAAAAACCCACAGAGTAGACTAAAGAATCCAGAAATAAATCCAGACACACAGGGTGCTATGATCTGAGCAGAAGTTTATACATTGGAAGGCTGATCCTCAATGCAGCAGGGAAGGGGTGAGAGGCCAGCAGGAGGTATTTGGGTTACAGGAGTGGATCCCTCATGAATAGATTAATGTTGTCTTTGAAAGAGAGTTTCTCTCCTGCAGGAATGCATTAGTTCCTGGGAGAGTGGGCTGTCATGAAGTGAGGTTGCCTCCAGTGTTTGCCCTCTCTTGGAATACCTGCTTCTCTTCTGTTTCTCCTCCACATTATGACATAGCACAAGGCCCTCACCAGAAGTCAAACAGATGCCAGTGCCAGGCTCTTAAACTTTCTAGTACCAGAATCTGAGCCAAATAAACCTCTTTTCTTTATACATTACCCAGTCTCAGGTATTCTGTTAACAAAAACTAAATGGACTAAGATATATAGACAACTAATTTTTGACAAGGGCATCAAGGGGACACAATGACAAAAGGATAGTCTCTCCCATAAATAGTGCTGTGGAAACTGAATTTCCACATGCAAAAGAATTAAAATGGACCCTTATGTAATAAACAAAAATTAACTCAAAATGGGTAAAAGACCTAAATGTAAAACCTGAAACCATAAAACTCCTAGAAGAGAACCTAACAGGGAAAGTTCCTCAATATTAACCTTGGAAATAATATTTTGGATATCACACAAAATGCCTAGGCTACAAAAACAAAAATAAACAATCGAGGTTACATCAAACTAAAAAGCTTCTGCATAGCAAAGGAAACAATCAACAAAATGAAAAGCAACTTACACACTGGGAAAATCTAATTGCAAAGCACATAGCCAATAAAGGGTTTGAACACTTACAACTCAACAGCACAAAAATGAATAACCCATTAAAAAATGAGTAAAGCATATGAAGAGATATTTCTCCAAAGATAACATAAAAATGGCCAATGGGTAGGTGAAAAGGTGATCATTACTCTTTATAAGGAAAATTCAAATTAAGCCACTGGTAGATATCATCTCCCTCTTGTAAGGATGGCTACTATAAAAAAGGACATTAGCAATGTTGGCAAAGGTCTGGAGAAAAGGGACCCTCTAGTACAGTGTTAATGGAAATGTAAACAATATGGAAAACAGTATAGAAGTTTCTAAAGAAGTTAAAAATGGGACTACACTATAACCCAGCAACCTGATTTCTGTTTATATGCTGAAAGGAGATGAAATCACCATCTTGTAAAGATGTCTGCACCACTGTGTTTACTGCAGCTAGCACAGTAGCCAAGATATGGAAACAACCTAAATGCCCACTGATGAACAAACGAATGAAGAGAATGTGATATATACTTACATATATAGATGTAAATAAACACACACACAGTGGAATATTTTCCTTAAAAAGGAGATTTTGGCATTTGTCACAACGTAGATGGAGCTAGAGTACATTATGCTAAGTGAAATAAGCCAAGCACAGAAAGAACAATATTGCATGATCTCACACATATGAGGAATATTTAAAAAAATAAAAAGCTCAAATACACAACGCTAGAGAATAGGGGTGGTGGAGGGGGAAGATGGGAGTTGTAGGTCAAAGGATACAAGTAGCAGAGCACCAATGTACAACCTGAAGACTAAAGTTAATAAAATTGTATCGTATTAGGGATTTTTGTTAAGTACATTTTAGCTGCTCTTGTCACAAAAACATAACTATATGAGATGCTAATCTTCCCACTACAGTAACCACTGTACTATCTACGTGCATCTGTGTATCTATATGCATCCCATAACGTGATGTTATAAACCTCAAATACAAGTGTTCCTCAGTGTCTGGGATTCTAGGACCTCTGTGGATACCAAACTCAGCAGATGCTCAAGTCCCTTTTACAAGACGGAGTAGTATTTGCGTAGAACCTCCACACCCCCTTCTGTATCGTCTCTAGATTGCTCGTTACCCAACGCAGCATAAGTAGTATCCACATAGTTGTTTCACTACGTTTTTCATTTGTATTATTTATTATTGTTGTATTGCCATTTTATATTTCTATTTTTTACTATTTTCAATCCATGGTTGGTTGAATTCACAGATGTGGAGCCCACAGGTATGGAGGACCATAAGTATACACAAGAAAATGTATTTAAAAAAAAAAAAACAGGCTTAAGAACTGAGTAGGATGTTATGACAAAGTTGAGGAAAAAAGAATGGCCGGTGGGAGAACTGAGGCCCCAGAGTGCAGGCTCGGGCCTAACTCACAAATCAAGGATGTGCAGAGCTGAATAAAGGCTGGATTTGTTCTGGAAGTTAAAACTGGGACTTTTATCAAACAGAACATATAAAAGTGCGCCAGATTGGCTTTCAGAAACAATGCAGGAGGTAGTTGGCCCACCCCAAGTGCATCTGGTGAGAGGGGTCAATCTCATTATGCAGGGCCTAGCTTACCCTGGAGGATTGGGAAGAAGGAAGAAATTTGCAGAAGATCACTTTTCAAAGACTAGACAAATAAATTGCTTAAATTATTGCTTATAAGTTGATTATTTTGAGATTTTTTTCTATGTCATTGGATATAAAAAAAATGAAGGTTAATAATAACCAAAAGTCACTACTTTCAACTATTTGTAATGTCATAAGCAAGTTTTTCTAATGAATAAGTCAGAAAAATATGCATATTCTCATCAAGAGTTAAACATGCAGCTTGGGGTGAGAAGGAGAGACCATGAGATGTATAATAACAAAAACATTTTTGCATTTTTGTCCATGAGAGGATTCATATTTGGTATTTAGTTCTAAAACTTGGCATTTTTATTATTTTTAGTCTACTCTGTATCCTTACGTGGCTAATGAGTTTCTGTGTACCAGCCGTTACCATGGTAGCCAGAGACCTCCCTTTCTCAGTAGATGAACCTGAGCGGTAATGTCTTGGACCCATTGTTTTCAACTGTACATGTGTCTTCCCCATTAATAACACAGCATAAAGATGATACACAGCGCCCTGCAACTCTTCCCTTGGAATATCAAGATGACTCAGCCACCCTGTCCCGTAAATAATAAGGTTTCAACATTTACAGATTACTCCTGTCAACGAAAAAGTGGTTAAAGTGAAAATTACCCAGTCCTGGCAGACATTCATGTGACCTAAGGTTTGGGTTTTTTCCGAAGATTTATAACCTTGACAGTTAATTTTGCAGTTCTCTTTTAAAGCTTGTCATTTAGCACAAATTGACATTTAAGCAGCTTTTTAAAGCTCTAATATAAAAATGTTAAAACAGCCTGGGCTTTTTCCTAATAAAATCACCTATTATTTATTATCAAAGTCAGGGAAGTGAATCATCAGTTTTCTCCTCTCAACATTTTCTTAGGAACTGGAGGCAGTGGAGAAGACATCTTCCATCAATTTTATTTTCTTCTGTTAAAAGAAAACAATAGACTATTTAGATAAACATTAAAATTTTCTGTACAACAAACAACAAAGACACTAGGAAATGAAGACAAGCTATCAGCTAAGAGTTGTAATGCATTCAACATCAAAGGGTTAGTGTCCAGCATACAGGTAGGTTATTCCATAGAACTATAGATTATTAAGAAAATGGTAAACTCCCAATGGGAAGATGAGAAAGGATACAAACTAACAGGTTACAAAAGAGAATGTCTGAGTGGCTATATAAATAGATGCTCAATCTTACTACTAATTAGAAAAAGTTAAAGTAACACAATGAAATGCCATTTTTATCCTATGACTGGCAGAAATGGAAACTCTGGGAGAAAATCATGGTGGTTTAAAACTAGTTTCTATGTACTCAGTATTTGCTGGGCCCCACTTCCGATCCAACTGGGACAACACTCTCAATCCATATGGGTAAGGCCTTGGAGAATGTGAGCTCTGGTCAGTCCCAAAGGAAAGAGATGGACCCAGGAGCACTGGGCCATCCCAGGAAAGAGTCCTAGCAGGAGGAGCACACCTGTAGCTGGGAGCTCGAGAGAAGATTGGCCTGTAGAGATCTGTGGTCCCTGGGGGAAGGGAGGGATTCTGGGGGGGTGGGGGGATTGCTCTTCTTTCTGTCCCCTGAGGAATGTAGGGGAGCCAGGCAGGTGCCCAAATCTTCCCTGTCCATCTTCCTGATAGGAGAATAACACCTTTTGTTAGCATTTTTGTTGTTACTTTAAGGCTTCTATTGATTCTATTTTTAAACTGCAAAAGCACAGAGGTTAGTTCCCCTGAAGGGATATACATTTATTACAAAGGGCCACAGAGGCCAAAGAGGGACATCAGCACAGAACACACACAAAGAAAAAGAGGGAGACTCGGGCTGAGAAATAGTGGGGCCATAGAAAAGAACTCACTACGTTTATTTCAGCCTATCCATAGTCACAAACAACATCATCACCAGGGCCCCGAGGCACTGGGCTTCTGTTACATGATGAGGTCACTGTATGCTCACTTCCCAACACTGTCCTCACTTGGGACAATAGGTGTCTTAAAGTACAAAATTGCTTAGGTAAAAAATCCATTCACTACACTTGGGGAGGGCCAGGTTTATCCACTGTTTCAGTGCCTCTAGCCCAGAAAGATGAGCTAATTTGTGAAGGAAACAACTTTAAACTTGTATTGAATTCAGCTGCTTCCATTCAATAAACCATGATTGTTCAGGGTATCAGGAAGGTTTTGAATCATCTCTGACTCTGACAAAGGAGCAGTTCGGAGACAGATGAATAGCATCTGGGAGCTGCTTTCAGCTAAGAGACAATGAGATGCTGAATGGTACTTAAGACCTATTTGTGATATTTAAGAACATAATTGAATCCATCTATCGAAAGACAGATGTGAGGGTAAAGTAAAAGCATTTTGACCCATTTTAAATTATTTTTCTAAGTAATTCTTTGGCTAAAGGATAAATTACATTGAAAATTACTGATAATATGAACATCCGTGAGAGGACTCCACTTCCCATTGATGGCATGGGGCCAAAGTAACACTCAGCAGACATGCACAGGATTAAGGGCATTTATTAGAAATAAGACAGAAATGAAGGCATTATGCTTTCAACTCATGAGTAAAAAAGAACAAAACATCAAAAGGAAAGACATTTTAAAAAATATTATAAAAACAGAAATAAAGAGAATAACCCTCCAAAGGCAGACTACACTAATTAAACTGTAGTTCTTCAAAAGCCCAATGAAATACAGACACCCCTGGCAATTTTCTTCTCAGAGAGAGATAAACACCAAAAATAAGAAGGAAAACACAGCCAAAGACATAGATAAACTTGTGAAATCATAAAAGAATTCTAATACCCATACCAATAAATTCAAAATTTTAGGGGAAAGAATTGTTAGGCATATGTAAATTATTAAAACAATATCAGAGAAAATGTAAAACTGAATAGACAATAGCCATAGAAAAAATTAAAACATAATTTTAAAAATCTACTCTGTAACAGAAGGATTAGTCCCAGACCATTGTATGACTTCTACAAAACATTTAAAGGACAGATTTTTTTTTAATGTTTTATTTAAACTGTTTCAGGACACAGAATATGTACAAAACTCCTTTATTTGTTCTATAAGGCTAGCATGATGCCAAATTGAACAAAAACTACCCCAAATAAGTTTTTCTGAATCTCATACAAGATTATAAACATAAAAATCTTTTTTAAAAATTACAAATTGAAACTGGCAACCTATTACAAGAATAATATATCATGGCCAAGGAGTATTTCTATAAGAACAGAAGGGTGATTAAATCATTAAACAATGGGATATGTATTTAATTTCTTATATAACGAGAAAAACAGAAAACATATATGATTCATGCAACAGATGCTGAAAAGAGGATTGATAAACTCCCAGACCCATTCCTGAGATCAACTCAGTAATCTAGGAGCAATGTGAGAATCCGATGCTGTACAAGAAATTAATGTGAGTTTTGCTTCCACCACTCCAGATTCTGTATTTATAAATAAAAGCCAGGTTTTCCCCTTCCCAAGAGAATATCCAGGCTATGGCCTAGGTTCTCCTTACTCCCAGGTAGGATGGCATTTTGTTTCCAGCTAATAGAGAAGTTAGCATCAGACTCAGGCTGTGCTGGAGATAATCAGGCTCTGGGATTAGAAGGTCTGGTTACCTGAAGGAATTTAAGCTGGACTGTCCAAGAGCAGGCAGAATAGAGCTTTGACTTGGTGGAATTTGAAAAGTGTGAAGACCCCAACTGAAAACTCAAATGAAGAACATACTGCAGTTTTTCCAGAAGGTGTGAACTCGAAGAGCTGGAGATGGTCTGAGCTGACTGGAGTGATGCTCTGGCTCTGAGGTGCAGGGTCCTCTCCGCAGAGAGATAGATGGTGGGAGCTTGCAGGAGCTCTGCCAGCAGAACAGGAACCTGGCCCCCTGCTGAGGGCTCCCTGAACTCTGCAGCACACACCGCATGCTCATGTGTGCACACGTCCTTTGTGTGCACACACATTAATGTGCATATATACACCCAAATTTGGTTTATCGGTTATCACATTGATTTGTACTCCGTATATAATACTTGTGAAATACTTTAAAACTGTGAGAACAAGAGAATTTTTTTTTTTTAATTGTTGGGGATTCATTGAGGGTACAAGAAACCAGGTTACTCTGATTGCATTTGTTAGGTAAGGTAAAGACCTTCTTACAATCATGTCAGAACAAGAGACCTTTGTCAGGTGATGAATATTAAATGAGCTTCTAAAAGTGACTAAGTTTCCCGAGCGCTAGCATTATCTAATCTGCAAAGGAATGGGGAAAATATCTTGTTCACACTGGCAACAAAACCTCTGAGACACTTGGAAATAAACATCACAAGAAATGTGTCAGATCTATCAGAAAAAAAATCAGAGCTTTACTGAAAAAAATGTTTAAAACTGCATTGAAAAAAAAGAGTTTAAAGATGTTAAGTGGAACAAAACACTTTTTTTCTGGATATACTATTTTTCCAATTGTATAAGCAGGGAAAATTATTTAACCTCTTTCTGTCTTTTTTTTTCCCCTTTTCTGTGAAATGGAAATGAAAATAGTATCTATTTACTGGATTATTATGAGGATTTAAATGAGTTACTGTATATATAGTATAATAAAATCGTCTGCTATTTTTAGTAACAAAATATGTCAGGTCTTCTCAAATTAATCTATGCAGTTTCAATCCAGTTCTAAATAAAATCCCAAAAAGATTTTTAATGAACTATGAAAAAGCTGTCTCTTAAGTTCATCTACAAATATAAATGTTAAAACAACCTATGAAAGTTCTGAAAATTTATGAATATGATAGAAAACTTGCCCTGTATCTATTTCAAATTGTACTGTGAAAACTTCAGTAATTTAAACAGTATAGTATTTATTAAAATAATAGACAAATCATTCAATGAATAAAGAATAGAATAAAATCAAAGGTCTAAACATATTCTTTTATCTGGGTAAATGGGACCTGATATAAGATAAATGTAATCTTTCAAATCCATAGAGAAAAACTGACTATTCAAAGAATGTTAGAGCTATTCATTATATCTTTACTCATCACCAAACACAATAGTAAACTCCACAACCATGAAAATATTAGAAGAAAATATGGGAGAATAAGTACACAACTTTAAGAAGGAAGCATTGCTAAGTACATTAATCAAAGTTCACCTGAAGGTAACAGAAATTATTCTACCTGGCTTAAATAGAAAAAAAAATTAACATAGAAAGTCTAATGGTCAGAATATAAGCAGAACTTTTAGAAGAGATTTCCAAACATCATCACAGATCCGGCCCACCAAAATAGTCAATAATTCTTCTGTGATTGGAAAACTCTGATGAGGAAGTTGGGAAATCAGCTAACTCTAAGAGTGCTCTATCTTAGCCCTTCCATGTCACTCAAATAAATCCTCCCTGGTACCTTATTATTTGACCCCCAGGAAGGTAAAGACAGGAACTGTGTCTTCTACCACTGTTGTCTCTGAAAATCAAATGCCTCTCCCACAAGCTTGCCTGTGGAAACTGTAGAACAGCAATGGCCTTGACCTACCGCACCTCTGCCTTCTAGATCTTGGGAGGAGAAATTGGTTCACATGTAGAATTAAAGCCTTGACTGCTTTTGTGAAATGTGTTCTTTCTACATTCTGCTGTTTCTATCGTCTAGCCTTTAGCACGAAGGAAAGCATATTACACGGGGGCTAAAACTTTGCCAAGAGACTCAGTTTGCAATTCTTTGCACAGTAAGAAAGTAGGAAACTCAGAAGCTATAACGGGAAAGATTGATTGATGGGCTACATAAAATTTAAACTTTGGTATAGCAAAAAAGGTCATAAACAAAGCAAGAAAAACAGCAATAAAAAACAAGCAGTATCTGGAGGAAAATATTTGTAACATATAGAACAAATGAACATTGACTGTTCATAATATATGAAGATCTCTGCACCACTTAGGAGAAACAACACAAAGGTGAACAAAGCATTAGAAAACAAGGAACAGAAAAAGAAATGTACCCATACGATAAGCATATGAAAGGATTTATAACCTAACCAGTCAAGAGTGAAATGCATATTAAAACAAGGTAATATAATTTTCATCAATCAGGTTACTAAAAAAATTAGTTGTTAATATATGCTTTTGATGGACATATTGATTAGTATTACTTTTCTAGAGGGCCAATTATATCTAAAAAAATTTTAAATGTACATGCCATTGAACAGAACATTTTCACTTCCTGGAGTGAGACGGCCAGAAATCTATTTATAAAGAATTGTTTGTGATAGTGAAAACTGGAGACTGGACAACCTAAATGCTTTCAAAAGGAAAAAATGTTAAACAATGTAGGAATACCCATTCTGTTAATATAAAATAATCAGTGATCATCTTTTAATATCAATATTTATCCACACTCTCTTGAAAAAGAGACACACTGTTTCGGGGCAGGGACAGATCAATGGTTGCTATAATAACCATGAGTTCTTTGCCCCAGTTTTGTCCTGTTCTGGGATGATAAAACGGAAGCCAGGTAGGTATCATCATAAAAAGACTAGGGTCTGTACAGGTGTGAGAAATCTCATAAATGAATCTGCAAGATTATGCAGGAGAGGAACAGCTGCTGTCCACTTTTGTCCTGAGCAAGGGAAGAAAAACTTTGCTTCCTAATGTAAACAAATTCTCCTCAGGAACAAAGGGAAAGAACCAGAGACTGTTGTTATTTGGAATGTAGACAGATGTTTCCAGGGAGGACATGAAACAAGCATCTTTCAGTTTACAACCCTTAGGATGTCTCCATAGTTTGGGGAAAATAAATTTAATGGAAGCAGATGGCTCCAAGTCTAATGCCCCTGCACATGAAGAGCAAATGAACCAGAAGAGATGGGGACATTCTCCAGCAGGCCAGTTTCCTTTGCCCAAGAAGCCAAGCCACACAGAAACATGAAAATCATCTCTTCCTGACAATAAGCATATTAATAAATCGTAGATTTATTATATTGGCACCCAGAGCAACATTAGATGAAAATTCCAATAATAGAACAATGTGTTAAGTGTGATCTCACATATGTGAAATTGGTAAGACACATCATTAGCATGGCTATCTCTTGACAAAGGATGGAGGAACTAGTAAAAGAGGGACTTTGAATTAACTACTTGTGTTTGTTCGTGATTTTGGAGGTAGAACTAGTGGTTATTTAAAAAATTTCTTCTTTTTATTTTTCATATTTCCCATAATAAATATATATTAGTTTTAGAATGTTACCCTTTTAATAGTCAAAAACTTTTCATCCATCAAATATTCTTTTCACTTTAAAACAGCCATGAGATTAGTAAATTGTATCTGTTATCATTTACTATGTAATTAGGTTTATCATTTGTGGGTGTGAGGGGAAACTTTCCCTTGCCCCAAAAAGTAAGTGCTGTAAGATCAACTCACAATTAAGACAGATTAGTAAGAGGATAAGATTTATTTACCATATGCACAGGGAAAACCACAAAGTGATTGCCCAATATCCCAAAGGGATCCAGATATTTTTATACATGCCTTTTAGAGGGAAGGGAAGAAACCTAGGTAACTAGGTAATTCTGTTTAGGGGCAATAAATGGTTGCTAGGGAGGATGAATAGATACCTGGAAGGATGAATGGATGGAGGGAAGCAGACTGGACTAGCACATTAACCTGAGAGACAGGTAGTGTGTTTAGAATAATCTGGGATAGGTCTGGTTGTGTTCTTTATTTTCTTTCCTGCTTAACTGGGAGGGGAAAGGAAGTCAATTATTCTTCTGATGGGTCCATATAGAGGGAAAGCCTCTTCCAAGGGCCTGTTAGTCTTTAAGGGCCTTAGTTCAAAAAACCAAAAGTCATTTTGGGGGGTGAAGTTTCTTGAGCTCCTTAACATTTATTCCAAAAGAAAAAAACGCTAGACCACCATTAATAGAAGGAGGTTCCTATCTGGTTGCTATCGATCAATGTTTGTTTCACAATAACTTCTAAAAATCTTATTCATTTAGCATTTGTCAAGTGTCTATTTCATGTTTAGCATTATAATTGGCACTGAGGTTACAAAAGAATTGCCACTGGTCCTTCCTGAATAGTTCACAATCTACTGAGACTAATAGACCCGTGATACAATTTATCCTAATTCCTCCTGATGACAGCAACGGAAGTTAGTCCTGTGGGCCAGGCAAAGGGAGGCCACCTCCTGCCTGAGAGAAACAGGAAATATTTCACAGCAGGTAGCATATGAAGGAGATCCTGAAGATACTGATTCCATCACATCACAGCTGAAGAGAATCAGAACGCCAGGTAATCCAGGTAATTTGATTTTTAGCAACAGTGATAAGATACAGCTTAAGCTCAACTTATGGTTTGACTTTTAAACCAAATGAGAGAATGGGAGTTTCTAGTCTATCACAGAAACTTAGTCCATACATAGACAGGTAGAGGCATGTGACTGAATTGCCTGGGGTCTCTGGAAGTGTTATTATCATTACAAGCCGGGCTAGTTGTCTAGGTGAATGTGATTCCTAACTCTTAAGGGGTAAGTCCTATAGAAAATAGATGTTCTTCACAAAATTAAGATAAACACTAATTTAATAGTTAAGTTTGAAGGCTGAAGTTCCTTTGGTTCAAAGGGAAATGCAGTGGTCTACTGCTGTGCTTGCTGCTTGTTACCCCAACAGAGGGAAAGGTGCCAAGTGAGAGTGAGGGGGGTTTGAGGAGGGTGAGGGCCAGGTCTGTGAATCCCAAAATGTGGGCCTCACACTAGCAGCTTTAGTGTACCTTCAAAACTGTCAGAAATGCAAATTCAATTTTTTTTTTTTGACCCAGAGTTTAGTCACCCTGGGTAGCGTTTTGTAGTGACACCATCATAGCTCCCGTAACCCCAAACTCCTAGGCTCCAGACAGCCTCTTGTCTCAGCCTTACAGCTGAGCCTACAAGTGCCGCCCACTGTGCCCCTGGCTAATGTTTCTATTTTTACTAGAAATGGAGTTTTGCTCTTGGTCAAACTGGTCTCAAATTCCTGAGCTCAAGATGCTCCCTCCTCAGCCTCCCACAGTGCTAGCATTACAGGTAAGAGCCACCTGGCAGAGATGCAAATTCTCAATCCTGGCTCCAGACCTAGTAAATCAGAAACTCATCTCCGTTCAATGAAGCCTTTAGGTGATCCTGATACACGCTGTACACTCAAATTTGAGAACCACGGTGCCAAGGTAACTACAGCTCAGTCATTAACATGCAAATGTGTTTCTTTATTTAAAAGATTTGTTCTACAAAATTTGAATTCAGTCAGAAGGCCACACACAAGCCCCCAGGCCACAGTTTCCCCAATCCTTGCAGTCAGAGAAGTCATTTGTCTGACAAACAAACATTATCTCCTGCTGACAGCTTATTATACCCCAGGGAATGAAAGGGTTAAGTTATATTCACAGGTACGCAAAGCTCTGAACTATCTTTATGGAGAAGGAACTGTGGCGAGGAGGCAGGTGTCATTTTCAGTAACCTATTCTACCTATATATTTTTTCCTTATATGAAATACTCTGATAAGATGAGGAAAAATAATTCCTCATATTTTATTATAGAACTGAGTTAAGTGGTTAATTAATAACTTGGACAGCGGTTTTAAACCACTTCCCCCACCTCCTAATGAAGAAGAAGATGTCTCAACATTTCCTTTCTATTCCTGGCAGCAGAGTCCTGAAGAGATAAACAACCAGAGCTGCTGACATAAATCACTCTCCAGGAGCTAAACTGCCTGACCTTATGGGGAGCCATTTACATTTGTGTAACTCTGAAACAGAGGAGCTCAAAACTCTTAGGGAGGTTATTATACATACACAATCTTTAAGTATTTCATCTTGCCACTCCTTGAGAGGAAAGACACAAAGAATTGTAAATGTACAATTATAAATGTATAATTTTCTGGATCTACACAGCACAGCAGAGAAAAAACAAAAACTCCTCACATCCCAGTTCTACTCATTCCTGTGTCTCACCTTTGCCCTTTACAAGCAGAGTTTCCTTGGTGGCCAAAGTCTTCGTGGGCACCAATCGTTGACTCCTCACTCCTCCCACATACACACAGATCCTGCTTCTCAGAAAATGGCGCCACCACCCACCTACTGTGCAGGGCCAGACCCTAGGAATCACCCTAATCCTTCTCTCTCCCTCCCCACCCCACCTCCAAGTCCTACCTCCAGTGCCTACATATCAAACTCAACCACTTCTTGCCACCTCCAGTGATGGCCTCTCTCCCCTGCCACAAACATCTCTCAGCAGGACCCCATTAGAGCAGCCTACCCAGCCTCTGCTCCTCACTTCAGCCCCTCCATTCCCCTCCTTACACAAGAGTCTAAATCATCTTCTGAAATACAAATCACATTTTATGACTATCCTGCTTCAAACCTTCTGGCAACTTCTGAGTATAATTGTAATAAACTTCAAATTCTCATCATGAGCTGTAAAGCCCTGGCCCTCTCTCCACCCTCTTTGTGTTCTACTTGTCCACCCCTTTCACTGGTCCTCTGGGCTTTTTGTCCCTCAAATACACTGGACTTATTACCTTCTTCGAGTCTGTTCCTGGAAATCCTGACCCCTAGATCTTACGTGGCAGGCACCTTTGCACCATTCAGGTCTCAACTTATGTGTCACCTCTCCAGAGAAGAATTTTCTGAAATTTCCCCCAACCCCCATCTACTCTTGCATGCTTGGCTCAACCACTTCATAATTGTATTCTTTTAATTTTTGTTTGGAACACATCACACGTGAAATTTTCTTATTTATAGTTATCTGTCACAGTAGTAAAGATATGGAATCAACCTAAGTGCCCATCAATGGATGAATGTGTAAAGAAAATGTGACATAGGTACACGATGGAATACTATTCAGACTTGAAAAAGGAGGACATCCTGTCATTTATGACAACTTGGGTGAACCCAAAAGACATTATGTTGAGTGAAAGATGCCAGACACAGAAAGACAAACGCTGCTAGTCTTATTGACATGCAGAATCTAAAGATGGTAAACTCACAGCAACAGAGAGCTGGGGTGCCAGGGACCCGGAGGATTGGGGAGACCTTGTTCAAAGGACACAGAAGTTTAGTCAGACACAAGGAACAAGTTCAAGAGATTAGTCTACAACATGGTGACTATAGTTAACAACAATGTACCATATACTTTAAAATCACTAAGAAAATAGATTTTAAGTGTTCTTACCACAAAACAATTGATAAATGTGCGATAGATGATAATTATCTAAATTTACCCATTCCACAATGTATACATATTTCAAAACATCATGTTGGGTCAAGAGTAGTGGCTTACACCAGTATGTAATCCTAGCACTCTGGGTGGCTGAGGTGGGTAGACTATTTGAAACTCAGGAGTTTGAAACCAGACTGAGCAAGAGTGAGACTCCATCTCTATTAATAATGGAAAAAAACTAGCCAACCTGGGTGTTGCAACAGGGGCTCCCAAGGGTGTCACCAGAAAGCACAATCTTATCATCACTTCTGAGAAAACAAATCACAGAGACTTTTCTCAATAGAACAGAAGTAACATCTTCAGATATACAAGAGGAAGGGTCAAGTCCCAGGTCTGCTCTCCACAATGCATGGAACCTTGGGCAAGTTACTTTATCCCTCTGGGCCATAAGAATACCAATGTCTCTCCTGCCTACCTCAGAGTTATAGCCAATGATGAAATATTGCAGCTGAGAACAGCCTTTCCTGAATACACATGTCATTTAGTGTAAACATATACATGTTCACACACAGAACAGTAACGATCACACAGTAAATAACTTATGGATTATATTTACCATTTTTAACCAATTATTTCATGTTCAATGCAAATGATTACTCTCACTAAAAGTAGGGATAATTAGGTCTTTCCCAATCTATTTATTTACAAAGGATTTCCCAAACATAGCCTTCCATTCATTTCTGTAGCCTCCTCTGTAGGACATTCACAGGTAGTAGAAATATCTCCTTCCTAAAGAGAAACTAAACTCAAAACACAGACCAACCTTTGGGTATGGTTGCAATGATATACTTAGTGGCCCCACATACCCCAAACTCTTCCTTTCTACATCTGCATTGAAGATAACTGATACTCTGGATCCGGGTGTGGACACATGCACACAAGCCAGGATAGTGTACTCTGAGGAATCAGCCAGTGTGCATAATTCTTAAGACTTTCTGGAGACAACCTAGATCCTCATAACCAATGAATTTCTCAGCCCGCATGGTTTTTCCAGCTATAGATCTGACAAAGCGGAGAAACGAAAGTGACATTTTAAAACTCTAACTTTAGTAACTTATTAACAAACATTCCCAGGCAAAACCCAAATGGTACTTTTTAAATGCTTTCTCTAAGCCTTGGAGGCTAAAACTGCAGTTGCCCCACATTTTGAGGTCAAACTTATTAGCTAAAAAAAATATTTAAAATATTTTATTTGACTATTTCTTGAGGCTCCTTCTTAATTATTTCACTATGCAGTAATATAAACTATAATAGGTTGTGTGAACTTCTAGCTTAAAAGATAAGCTTTTCAACAATTGTAGGAACTATACCATTAAGTGCAAGAAATAAGGAACAAGAATCTTTAAAGGAATATATAAAAGGCAGTTCTCTTTTATAATCCATTAAGTTTGCTTAAGAATACAATCTAGACATTAGAACCATCCTTCTTGCTGTCTCACATGCCCAAGGTCCTCCTCTTGAAACTCACTCCTTCTAGACCATGGGTGGTCACAAAGTGAGGCTGGAGTATACAAGGAGGGTCTTGGTGGGAGGAGAGGGTAACTCCACAGTGAAGGGTCTTGATGCCTGCTGCCGACTGCTGCCCCATTATGGTTCTATAAGCTGATTCAGAGCTGGTGCTTGAATTCTAGAATTTGAGTGGCGGTTGAGGTAAACATCTATGTGGAATCCAAATTTCTATGTGGTCCAGAGCTAATCCAAAACTCTAAGTGTGTGGGCTTGTATCTGTGGAGAGAGGGCAATAGATTTTATCAGAAGAACCATTGGTCTCCATTATCTGTGATCTTCTGGTTCCTGAATTCTACTTTAACCCCCCACCTTGACTCAACTCAGCCTGCAGGGTTCACCCAGATTTAGAAGCACCACCCACTCTGAACAGTTTGGAAGGTTCATCTTGTTCCTCTTAGCAAATGTTAGCCATCATCCTCTGGGCACTTACTCATCCCCCTCCCCTCCTGCTTCTCCTTCTTCTTTTTACACCTCCCTAAAGCTTTATTCTTGGTCCTACTGTCAATATTCAAATCGCTTCTTCAACTAAATATGCTGATCTTTGACTTAGTTCTTATTTTCCTACTTATTATAAAAACTATTTTCTCTCATTGTTTTTTAAGTATGTTATCCTAAATGGGTCCCATTCACTTACTCAATGTTATTAAAGAAACAATATGTGTACATAGGTATATGCATGTATTTAATACTTTAAGTACTTTAGTACAATGTACTAAGTGGCCTTTCGAATTGTTCAGTAAAAGGACTTCTTTTTCTTAAATGTTTGTGGCTTTAAACCTAATATCACCTAATCAGGAAGGAGATTTTGTGACTGCTGCCATGATCTGTAAATGAATTCTTGACACTGGGCAACAGACTTAGAAAACAATGGTAACTACTAGGAAAGTCCTAGAGGATTTCAGTGTTGGAATGAGCATTTATATGAACTGAATATCCTACCTGTAGAGCTGAGTTATTTCATTCAAAATTTAAGAAAAAGTAAATTCACTAAAAAGTCATGTACCCTTTCACTAAGATTTCTAGCCTATCTATCATGCAAAAATGATATTCTATGTTGCCACAACAGGTATTTTTCTTTGTTTTAATTTTATTGTTTGGGATTCCCACAAAGAATTAGGTTACACTGATTGCACTGGTTAGACAGAGTCCCTCTTATAATTGTGTCCTACCCCCAAGAGGTGTGCCATACACCATGATCCCCATGTCCCTCCCTGCTCCCCTCTCCCCACTTGCTCATTCCCCTACCCCCACCTTGTATTAGCTCATTTACTGCCATCATATTAGTATTGAGTACATTGGATTCTCGCTTCTCCATCTTTTGATGCTTTACTAAGAATAATGTATTCCACCTCCATCCAAGTTAATGCAAAAGATGTAAAGTCTTCATCTTTTTAGTGGCTAAATGGTATTCCATGGTATACATATACCAAGCTTGTTAACCCATTCCTGGGTTGGTGAGCATTTAGGCTGTTTCCGCATTTTGGTGATTGTAAATTGAGCTGCAATAAATAGTTTAGTGCAAATGTCTTTATGACAAAATGTTTTTCTTCTTCTGGGTAGATGCTTAATAATGGGGTTGCAGGATCAAATGGGAGGTCTAATTTGAGTTCCTTGAGAATTCTCCATTCTTCCTTCCAAAAAGGTTGTATTAGTTTGCAGTCCTACCAGCAGTGTAAAAGTGTTCCTTTCTCTCCACATCTGTGCCAGCATCTGCAGCTTTGAGTCTTTGTGATGTGGGCCATTCTTACTGGGGTTAAGTGATATCTCAGGGTGGTGTTTATTTGCATTTCTCTGATAATTAGGGAAGATGAGCATTTTTCATATGTTTGTTAGCCATTCATCTGTCTTCTTTAGAGAAGGTTCTATTCATGTCTCTCACCTAGCAATATATGGGATTGTTGGGTCTTTTTTTGTTGATTAATTTGAGTTTTCTATACATCTTAGTTATCAAGCTTTTGTCCTATTCATAATATGCATATATTATTTCCCATTCTTAAAGTTGTCTGTTTGCTTTGGTTGTTGTTTCCGTAGTTGTACAGAAGCTTTTCAGTTTAATTAAGCCCCATTTGTTTATTTTTGTTGTTGTTGCAATTGCCACAGAAGCCTTCTTCATAAAATCTTTCCCCAGGCTGATATCTTCAAGTGTTTTTCCCACACTTTCTTCAAGGATTTTTATTATTTCATGCCTTAGATTTAAATCTTTTATCCATCTTGAATCAATTTCCCTAAGTGGTGAGAGATGTGGGTCCAGTTTCAGTCTTTTACATGTGGTCATCCAGTTCTCGCAGCACCATTTATTGAATAGGGATTCTTTTCCCCAGTGCATGTTCTTGTTTGGTTTATCAAAGATCAGGTGGCTGTAAGATGTTAGTTTCATCTAATGGTTTTCTATTTGGTTCCAAATGTCTATGTCTCTATTTTTGTGCCAATACCACACTGTTTTTGAGCACTGTGGTCTTGTAGCACAGCCAAAAGTCTAGTAGGGTGATACCCCCAGCTTTGTTCTTATTACTAAAAATTGCCTTGGTTATATGAGGTTTCTTCTGACTCCATACAAAATGAAGAATTATTTTTTCCAATTCTTGAAAATATTATGATGGTATTTTAATGGGGATTGCACTGAATCTGTAGATTTCTTTGGGTAGTATAAACATTTTAACAATTTTGATTCTTCCCATCCATGACCATGGTTTGTTCTTCCATTTGTTAATATTCGCTGCTATTTCTTTTCTTAAAGTTTCATAATTTTCTTACAATTTTCTTTGTAGAAGTTCTTCACCTCTTTCATTATTTGCCTTCCTAGGTCTTTCTTTCTTTCTTTTTTTTTTTTAAGTTACTGTGAAGGGATTGTGTCCTTGATTAGCATCTCATCTTGGCTATTATTGGCATATACAAAGGCTACTGACTTGTGGGCACTGATTTTATATCCTGAAATATTACTGTATTTTTGGATTACTTCCAGGAGTCTTGTAGTTGAGTCTTTGGGGGTCTCTAAATATATAATAATATTGTCAGCAAAGAGCAAGAATTTGACCTCCTCTGAACCCATTTTGATACCCTCTATTACCTTCTCTTGCCTGATTGTATTGGCAAGTACTTCCAGCACTATATTGAATAGTAGTGGTGATAGAGGACAACCTTGTCCGGTTCCAGTTCTAAGTGGAAAAGCTTTCGTTTTACTCCATTCAGTATAATATTAGCTGCGCGTCTAATGCCCTGGTCCTAGATGGCTTCAATCAGATTAAGAAATGTGTCACCTATGCCTATATTCTTAAGTGTTCTAATTAGAAAAGAATGCTGAATTTTATCAAATGCTTTTTCTGCATCTATTGAGAGGATCACATGGTCTTTGCTATTGCTTCTTTTGCTATGGTGAATTATGTTTACAGACTTGCATATGTTAAACCAGCCTTGCATCCCTGGATGAAACCTACTTGGTTGTGATGAATGATTTTTTTAACATGTAGCTGTAATCTTTGGCTAATATTTTATTAAGAATTTTTGCATCTATATTCATTAGTGACATTGGTCTGAAATTCTCCTTTTTTAATTGAACCCTTTCCTAGTTTTGGTATCAGGGTGATGTTTGTTTCGTAGTACATGTTGGGGAAGATTCCTTCTTCCTCAATTTTTTGGAATAATTTCTGCAATATGGGAAGAAGCTCTTTCTTGAAGGTTTGATAGAATTCTGGTGTGAAGCCCTCCGGACCAGGGCATTATTTTTGTTGGAAGATTTTTTATTGTTTCTTAGATCTCAGTTCTTGAAATTGGTCTGTTCAAGAGATCTATTTCTTCTTGATTAAGTATAGGGAGAGGGTATGATCCCAGGTATTGATCCATTTCCTCCACATTGTCACTCTATTTCTGGGCATAGAGTTTCTTGAAAGTACTCAGAGACAATCTCTTGTATCTCTGTGGCATCTGTTATTTCCCCTTTATCATTTCTGGTTGAGGTTATTAGAGATTAACTTTTCTGTTTCTAGTTAATCTAGCCAAAGGTTTATCAATCTTATTTATTTTTTTTCAAAAACCAACTTTTTGTTTTGTTAGTTTTCTGCATGACCCTTGTTTTCAATTTCATTAATCTCTGATTTAATTTTGGTTATTTACAGCAGGTATTTTTTCCAAGGACAGCAGCTATATTGCCAGCTAAGTAAAATTGAATATACTATAATTAATATATTCACAAATTATAATAATTGTCTTATAATTTTATATAATGCCCTATCTGCTTTAGACAGAATTCTAAGATGGACCCCCAATATTCCTATCCCCTAGCTATTAAATGAATACTACCTAGGCACTGCTGTAAAGAGATTTTAAAGATCTAAAGTCCAAAATAGGTTATCCCTAGATACAGTAGATCACATGAGCCCTTTAAAAGAAGCATTTTCTCTGGCTAGTAGCCAAGGTTGAAGTCAAGGGATTTGTGTGAAAAAAAATTTATGCACAATTTCTGGCTTTGAAGACAAACAGGGTCACACAACCTCTAAGACCTCAGACAGACCCCCAGCCAAAAGCCAGCAAGGAAATAGTGATCTCCATCCCACAACCACAAGGAACTAAATTCTACCAACAATAAGAATGAGCCTCCCAATAGCAACGCCTTGATTTCCACCTTATGAGACTCTAAGCAGAGAATTTACCCCTGCCATGACCTATAGAGCTATGAGATACTGAGTGTTGTTTGAGCTACTAACTTTGTGTAATTTGTCGTACAGCAATAGATAACTAATACACTACCCTGATGTGTTATGCTTCTTTCATATCTAATATTTTCATGCAATTTTACACAAGGATTTAAAATCTGACTCATAGAGAGAAACTGCAAGGCTGCCAGGTGACCATCAGAAGAGTTCTATGGAATATTCTGAAAATTATTTATTGAGTTATAAGCATCTATTATAGAAAAATGACTCACTTGGCTTTAACAATAAGCCTAAATAGAAGAATCAGTAGAACCTTGTAACCAAAATGACTAATAATTATTTTCTAGACAGGGATATACATTAGGAATTATTAGCAAAGGTATCTGATGAAGTTAAATGCTTAATATTTTTAGCAAGCAACTTCTCAGTAAAGCAAGTGGTTGTGAAAACAAAGAGGCAGAACTACATTAGATGATTCCATGGAAATGCACAAATGAATTTATACCTACAGGCATGCAAAAGTAGGCTTTTACACTCTGCCATCTAGTACATCTCAACATTGCTCAGCTGTGCCTACTTTCCCCCAACTTTCTGTCTCCTTCTCAACAGAATGAATGTAATTGGAGGATGAGAAAATTGATGGTCCACACAGAAATTATATTAATGAGAATTCCACTGGGACAGCAATACAGAGCAGCCTCCACTCATAGCCTGGAAATAGCTCAGCATGATTCTCTGATTAAAAATTAATTAAGTGAATAAGACCCTATGAAACAAAACAGCAAAAGAAAATTAAACATCTCCACAGGGGAAAGCCTACAAGTCATAAAAAATTAAAACATGAAACTGTGAATATTAACAGATATCATTTACAAACTTAAGGTTGTTGATGACTCATCTCCACAGCAAGATCACAAGTCCCTAAGGAGCTTAAAGACCTTCCAGAATTTAGCAAAGCTTACCCTTCCTGAGTGTGCACCAGAACTACCACCTAGGGGATTGAGGGGGCAGATAATAAAACATAAAGTCTCATAACTCACACCCAGAGGTGCTGGAAACTGGGACAAGTAACATAAAGGGGTTCGGATGGACATGTAACATGGGGAGCTTCCTCACAACTGTCTAGCAAGTCAGGTGCTCTAACGATGCAACACATTGTCCATTATTCTGCTGCTTTTTGGAAGCTGGACATGCATTTGTGAATTATTCAGATACCTTCCCGTTTTCTATCTGTTTACAAATGAAATCATACTGAGCAGGACTATCTTTAGGTTACACACTGATGAATAAAACGTTTCCTGTTGCCATTTCCTTCATTCATTTATTAATTCAACAGATAATGAGAAGCTATTATGTACCAGGCACTAGACAAGGTCCCAGGGATTCAATGACAATGAAGTAAGAAATATACAGAATGTATGCTTGTATAAAGGAAGAAAAATCCTATTTTGTGCTCCTCTATAGTCGTAGGATCTATCTGGCTGCTAATGCCTGGACAATGGGTGCTCAGACCTGGTCTATTCAGTCACTACCCCAGCCCAACCCAGAAAG
>CAUYQV010187725.1:0-17591 GCA_963574575.1 Galagoides demidoff
CCAGCTACTTGGGAGGCTGAGGCAGGAGACTCGCTTGAGCCCAGGAGTTGGAGGTTGCTGTGAGCTGTGATGCCATGGCACTCTACCCAGGGGGATAGCTTGAGGCTCCGTCTCAAAAACAAACAAACAAACAAACAAACAGATATATATACACACATTTCCCAACAACCATGAGTATTTTCTAGTGGTTGACATAGGGGGTTGGTAAAGGATAATACCAACCTCCAAGGGACATCTGCAAAATGATAGAGTACTGTTGTGACTCAAATGTGTTGGAAAAACTTTGTGTTAATTAAAGAGCCGGAGATGCCAAACATACAGGACAGACCAACCCAATGAGAACTGTCCTGCCCCAAATGCATCCCATTAATATAGTAATAGTAGAGTATAAATGTCTAAACACAACAATTAAATAAGTGAGGTGAATGACGTGTTGGCCAGTTTGACATAAACATTCCAAATTGTACCTTAAATCAGCACACTGTAGCCCAAAAATGCAGTAATGTACACAGTTATGATCTAATAAAATAAAATTTAAAAAAAGCATCCCACTAAGAAATGCCACCGTAGCTTCATAGCCACACTACCTCAGTTCAGCCAAGGACTTCGACACAGCAGCGCAAAAGCAATCCATCAAACCAAACATCTGTATCCTCTTAATATTCTGAAAATTTTGAGAAAGCTTATTTCTAGGCATTTTTAATTCCTATTGTAAGTGGTGTCTTTCTCCATTTTATTTTGCTATTGGTTACTGTTTGTCTATATAAGAGCTCCTTTTTATTGTTAATTTTATATCTGGCTCCTTTACTGAACTCTCTTACTTCTTGTTTTTTAATTTTTCAAACATTCTTGCATATTATTTGCAAGTAGAATTTTACCTTTCTTGCACTAAAGCGTGCCCATCACCCATGTGGGGCACACTGTAACCGTGTGGTATGGCTTCACCCACCGCCTCCTACCCCCGCCCACCTGCATGATTTCCACTGAGTTTTACTTCCACCTGTGCGTCTAAATGCTGATCACTCAGTTTCAATTTAATAGTAAGTAGATGAGCAGTTTGTTTTTCCATTCTTGCAATAAATCACCTAGGAGAATGATCTTCAGTTCCATCCAGGTGGTTGCAAAGGCATTAATTAGTTTTTTTAATGGTTGGGTAGTATTGCATGCATCAAATACCACATTTTATTAATCCACACATGAATTGATGGGCACTTGGGCTGATTCCACATCTTTGCCATTTTGAGTGATGCTGCAGTAAATGTTCGTATGCAAGTGTCTTTTTGATAAAATAACTTTTTAGAAATAATCTGAATAATTGTCAAGGCCCTGATTAAATCATCTGCAATCATTCTTGTGCTATTTTTTTCTACGTTTTTTTAAAAAAAAAATTGATGAAATTGTACATGTTAAAGGTGTATAGCGTGATGTTTTGATATCCATAAACATAGTCAACTGATTATTATATTCAAGCTAATTAATGTATCCATCTCTTCACACAGTGACCATTTTTGCATGGTTTGACTTGTAGCAAATTTCATGTATACAACACAGTATTATTAACTATCGTGGAGAAGCATTTTCATATCACATGGACGTAGACAGTGAGGGAAAAAGTAGGATCTTTTCTACTATGACTTTTTTTTAGTAGCTCTTTGAAGCAGCCATATATCCCATTTTAATGTTTTCTTGCTCTAAAACACCAATAGGAAATTGAGCCTGTAGGAATGTGTAGTGTTGCTGCTTTTAGAGGCTGGTGTGGACTCCACAGGGTCCTTAAGCAGCTTCTATTTTCCCACTTTCTTCTTTGAATGATTATGTCCTCTCTTGACAGCCATGTGTTTCTTTTGATCAGCAAATGTTCAATCCTGTGTGATCTCTTCTTCTCTATCCCTCGTGGCAGCCATTACTCCTGTCTTCAAAGAGTCTACAGAAAGGTTACAGAGATAATATTAACACACAAGCAGCTGGAAGGTGACGGTCCTAGGATCCAGCTGCTTGTGCTGAGATCATGAGCCCCGCTGTCACTGAAAGTGAAGGAGTCCTCCTCCCACGTGGAACTCTTCCCAGAAAAGGAAGGATGTGGATTTCATCACTTCGACTGAATGAACAAGGAGCTCATAGAATCAGCTTCTCACCTGGTGTCACTGCTTTGATCAATCAGTCTGGCAGCTGTGCTTAGGTTACGGCTCGGCACCTTCCGTGACCATCTATTATTGTTTAACTAGTCTATCACATTAAATTTGGAGTGAGCTTTTCTCTATGAATCACTGAATCAGAGCAGAATTGATGATTCATATTGAAATGAATCTATATGAATCATTAGCAGCTGAGAGTAGAGTCCACCAAGGCAGGAGGGCATCTCTCTCCAAATGGCGCAGAGAGAAAGGCACCCCTGTGAGGAGCACTGTGATCCTGGAGTTCTCTGATGCTTCACTAGGAAGTGACACAGAGGCCCGGAATGTTCCTGCAAAGCTGGGAGATGGAGGAGAAGGGATCCTGCACCATCAACCTACCAACAAGTATTTACTTAGCAGCTACTGAGCCCTGAGACTGCATTATGAGGGATGCAGCCAGGAAAAGATACAGTCTCAGTCAGCAATAACAGGACAATTCTGCTAACAAAAACAAAAATAATGTTAGGTAAACACCCACACACACATTCCCTTGTTCCTTGTGTTTCTATGTAGAGTGTTAGGCGTCATAGCCAAGGATGCGGAGCGTATCAAGGGTGAAGCCAGAACTCGAGCCAACATCTCTTGCACCAGGTGCCAAATTCCTCCCACTATAAAAAATCTACTTTGTCTGCCCGGAAATCAGAGATAAAGGTGGGAAAGCCTGGGATCCATGATCAAAGAGCCCACAACAATCCCCAGACCTGAAAGTGGTTCCTGAAGAGGGTTTCCCCACCCCAGGTGCCAAGCCTCTCTCTGCTGCCCCCTATCTGTCAAGGACCAATCTACAGCCCTGTTCCAGAGTGCTGTCCTCTGACCCCATCACACACCCCTAATCTAAGCACAAGGACTGCTGAAGGCTGAGATCGACCTGACAGCACACCAGCCCTGCTGGTAACAAGTGTGCATTTCACAGGAACAAGGACAACATACGTGCCTCCTTGTATCCTCGTCCCATGTCTAGTGTCCAGCACATGCTTCAGTCAGAAGATAGTGCATCTTTAAAACAAATGGAGCTAGCCAGGGACACCTGCCCTGGACACCACACTTGCCTTGACTCCACGTACTATAGTGGGATTTTTGGCAATCCAGAGGATGGGCAAGAAAGCTGTTTGTTACAGTGTGTGCTTTTCACCAACTTTCTCACATATAAGGTCAGTTTTATTATGCATCTGACCCAGACATAAACTGCATTTGACCTCAGAGGCTCCTTTCCCATCCCTCAAAAGTGCCAGAAGACAATTTTTAAACCTAAAGTTACTTAAGCACAGGCACGAGCTCTTGAGACTTGAGAAAGATGGAGCTCTCCAGGCTGCTACAAAGATGGAATTTTTTACACACTGGCCTAAATCTTATCAGGTGGGATGGGGATATGATGTGTCTGACACTCAGATTTGCAAATGCCATCCCTTAGTGTGGAATGTGAGCCTTTCACAGCTCCTCAGATTCCCTGGCGCTCCCTTAACCACTCATCTGCCTAAGTAGATATCTTGGCCCAGTGGTTGGGGGCCCTATGCATCCTGAGCCCTATTACTCCTTCCTGCATAGCCCATGCTCAGAGGGGCCAGGGCCCAATTCAGAGCTAGGACACCTGCCAGAACCAGCAGTGGAGTCTCTGACCATCTTGAACTTCCACACTTTGAGTAAAACACCACACCGCAGGATCTGCCCTTCCAGTGGCATCTGACGCTCAAGAGGGCAGGGCAGGTGAATCTCCACAAGGCCAAGGGGATTAAGAGCAGAGACTCTCCCCCAGCTTCTCTCAGATGGGCTGTTCCAAAGCATGGATTTTCTGAACAGCCTGTCCCAAGCTGTTCCAGGTGGGTGAGCAGAGTCACCAGAACAGTGACCAGGTGGGTCTTTAAGCAAGTCCAAAAAGCGGGGCCCGTGAAATAAAACGGCAGATGTGAGAAGGATGGACCTCACTTCAGGTGTAATTAATTAACAGAAATGTATTGGTAATTTGATATACCTGCAGGTGCACCTACAGGGAGCTGATAACATATAGGCAAGCAGCCTCAAATAGCGGGTGAGAAATCCTTTTATATCATTATTCTGCATAATCATGAGGGGTCAGCAAGCTAGCACAATACAGAAGCCAATCATAGTGGTTAGCACAGCTCAATACAGCTCAAGGGTCACAACGTAAGGATACATCATAAGATATATCATAGATACATTACTTCATGGGTCATAAGATGAGGGTCACATAGTTCAGGGGTACAAAACAAGTGTTGCGTAAATTTCCGAGACCTGTTGGGTAAGTTGGGACCTTTTCACCCGGGTCTTTATTTGGAATCCACCCCTCCCTTCCTCCTTTTCTTATCTTGGAGCTTTTTCCCAGAACCTAACTTCTCCACCCTTGAGAGGGCTGGAACTAAAAGTTTTAGGAGAGGTTTCCTTTTCAAGGGTAGGGGGCTTGTTCCTCACTGGTCTTAGGGAGGGGGCCAAGGGCTGGGGGCTTGGTTATTACAGCCTGTGCAGTCACAGGGACCCTGGACTTCTGCCCCAGCCCTCTTGATGCCCTTTTCTACCCTGGGAGACATTGCCCAGAGCACCTGGAGAGTAAGTCTTGCTTTAGGCTCTGCTGTCTGGGCCAAGTCACCTGGTTTTCTCTTCTGACCATTAAGCAGAGCACAACAACATTCCCCCTGAGCATAAGGTGTGTAGGGCACTGGCACATGCTGGGGTGAGCAGGAGCGAGTTCACACCTGGACAGACCTCAGCTGGGTGTGAGCAGGGGTGAGTTCACAGCTGGACAGACCTCAGCTGGGTGTGAGCAGGGGTGAGTTCACACCTGGACAGACCTCAGCTGGGTGTGAGCAGGAGTGCGTTCACACCTGGACAGACCTCAGCTGGGTGCTCACTCTGCCACTAACCCACTGTGTGGGCACGAGAAGCAAGGTTCTTACTCTCTCTGGATTTTATCTAGTAGAAAACCTCAGAAAAATCTTGCAAGGGGACCAGACAGAAAGGGTCCCAATGGACAGATAAAATATTGAGCTGAAATTGAGTAACTTTCCCAACTTCACACTGTGAGTGGCTGGGTTAGAAATATTTCCTTCCTTTATTTCCTCACAAATATCTGCACTTTATTTGACATACGCAACAGTTATGGTAGTCCGTGATGAAATCTTGCAATCCCTTATTAAAATAAAGATGAACATGCACACTCAAGTTCTCTCCTTGACACTAACATAACCCTTGAAGAGTAAATATTCAGTGAAACATGTATTTGCCATAATGAAGACCAAAATAAAAGTTTTATGAACATTTGCTACATTCAGCATCACACACCATATACATCTACAGTGCCAAAACAAAATTTTGTTTGAAGCCTGTAAAATCTGTCCCTGCCATATGTTACCATCAAAAGAAAATCCCACAGGCTGCTATAGGGCTTTTTGATGTGCTACAAGGGACCAACATCTCAAAAACACTGCTGAGATCCACAGCCTTGGCACTTCCAAGAATACTATGCCAATCCACACAGCACTCACAGAAGAATCTGCAGAGTTCTGAATGTCAAGGACAACTGTGGAAAGCATGATCCAAGCCTGATGGAGTCCATGCCTGACAGTATTACAAAATAATCTCCTATAAAAATCCCTGAACATCAGGCTATAAACATGTAACAAACACAACACAGTGTGTGGATAAAGCATGGCTGTCCATATACACGCACTTCAGTGCTGCTGGCTGTGCCCACTGTGTGCAACAGTAGGAGCCTCAGCGTTTTCCTAGTGAATGTTCTTCAGCTGCTATGCAGTCCCAAGGCTGCCACTGAAAGAACAAGGAGGTAGAAATTCTCAGCACAGAATCTAGAATGGAAAAGCTACCAGATTAAGTCACCACGGAGATTTTGACACACAGAGAAGTCCTGCCTACCTAGGACTCCCCCAGGCCACGGCAGATGAGGGGTGGACTGTGGTAATGGAATTCTCCAAGTATCAGGCAGATAAGATTCCAAGACTAATGGGTAGGTCAAAATCTCCTTATTACAAAGGCAAAAGATCTCTATAAGCAAAACCACAAAACATTGATGGAATAAATTATAGATGACACAAACAAATGGAAAAACATCCTGCAATCACAGATCAAAAGAATCACTAGCATTAAAATGACCATATTTCCCAAAGCCATCTACGGGTTCAATGCAATGCCAATTAAAATATTAAAGTCATTTTTACAGAATTACAAAAACAATTCTAAAGTTTACATGGAACTGGAAAAGAGCCTGAATAGCCAGAGCAATCTTGAGAAAAAAGAACAAGGCTGGAGGCGTCACACTGCCTAACTTCAAATCACGTTACAAGGCTCTAGTAACCAACTTGGCACTGGTATAAACATAGACACATACGAGGTCTGGCAATTAAGTTCATGATCTTGCCACCATGCACTTACTTGGCAGCACTGTACAAACAACTCACCAAGGTTTTATATATAACCTTGGTGTATCAGTGTGTCACAACTGTGTTCATGTTAATGTATGGTGGTGTCTTGCTGAGTGGCATTCATTATTGTTGTTGCATGTTTTTGCGTGCCATCATAAGTGTTGCTTGAAGTTGAGCAACAAACAAACATTTGTAAGTTTCTTGTTAAACTTGGCAACGGCAGAAGTGAAATCGGGGATATGTTAGTCCAAGTTTATGGGGATAATGCCATGATGAAAACAGCAGTGTACTCATGGATTTTCTGAGGGGAGAGAAAGTATCACTGACAAAGAAAGGTCAGGGAAGCCTGTAATGAACAGAACTGATGAAAACATTTCAAAAATTCATCTACTTGGCTGACTGTGAGAACCACAGCAGACCAAGTAAACATCGATGGAGAAATAGGGGATCTTAAATGAAAATAATGGCATTGGAAAGGTGTGACCCTTGCATCACAACAATCACCAGCTCACAAGCATTGTCTGTGAAGGCGTTTTCAGCCAGCAAACAAATAACTATATTGTAACACCCTCCCTACTCACTTGACGTGGCCCCAGTAACTTTTTCTTTATCAGAAGATAAAGGAAATCTTGAAAGGAAGACATTTTGATAAAATTGAGGACATCAAAGGTAATATGGTAACATCTCTGATGGCCATTTCAGAAAGGAGTTCCAAAATTGCTTTGAAGGATGGACTAAGTGCTTCCCCAGAGGGTGGACTTCAAAGGTGACGGTAATGATAGCCAGGAAGGAGGTCGGTAGCACTTTTTATAGGGTGAGTTTGCTGACCCAATTGTCAGACCTTGCAGATCAATGAGACAAAACAGATAATCCAGAAATAAAGCCACATACTTACAGCCAATTGATCATTGACAAAGTCAACAGGAACATACACTGGGAAAAAGGAAATCCTTTTCAAAAAAAGGTGCTGGGAAAATTGGACTGCCATATACAAAAGAATGAAACTGGACCCCTATCTCTCACCACATACAAAAGCCAACTCAAGATGGTGTAAAGACTTGGATGTGAGACCTGAAACTATAAAATTCTAGAAGGAAATATAGAGAAAACTCTTCTGGGCATTGGTCTAGGCAAAGAATTTATGACTAAGACGTCAAAAGCACAGGGAACAAAAACAAGAACAGACGAATGGGACTCAATTAAACTATTATGCAAAGTTTTGCACAACAAAAGAAATAATCAGAAGAATAAATGGCCAACCTGCAGAATAGGAGAAAATGTTTGTAACTATACATCTGATGGGAACTGATGTCCAGAATTTATAAAGAACTCGAACAATTCAACAACAAACAAAAACCACCCCACTAAAAAGTGGTTAAGGACATGAACAGACATTTTTCAAAAGAAACAGCCAAAAACACTTGAAAAAATTTCATCATCACTAAGCATCAGAGAAACGTAACTTGAAACCACAATGAGATATCACCTTCCACCATCAGAATGGCTACTGCCTAACAGACAAACCATAACAGATGTTGGTGAGGATGCAGGGATAAGGAACCACATATACTCTGCTGGTGGGAATGTAAATTAGAACACCCCCTGTGGAAAACAGTATAGAGATTTCTCAAAGAACTACTGTATGATCCAGCAATCCCACTACTAGGTTTCTAGCCAAAAAAGAAGAAAATCAATCAGTATATTAAAGAAATATCTGCACTTGTATGTTTATTACAGCACAATTCACAATAGCAAAGATATAAAATCCTAACAGAAGACTATGGAAAGATAAAGAAATGTGGTATGTAAATATATATATATATATATATGTACATTGTGTACATTCCATTGTGTGGGCATATGTATTATCATATCAAATATATATACACATATACCCACACAATGGAATAGTATCCAGCCACAACAAAGAATTAAATTATGTCTTCTGCAGCAACATGGATGGAACTGGAGGTCATTATCTTAGTGAACGAACTCAGACACTGAAAGACAAATGTTGCATGTTCTCACTATTAGTGGGAGCTGAGTAATATGCACACATGGAAGAGAGTGTGCAACAGTGGACAGTGGAGACTGAGGCGCTAGGCAATAGGGGGTGGAGACTTGGGGGTGGAGGATGGGACAGTGGAGGATGGGAGGGTGGAGGATGGGGTGGAGGATCAGGGTGGAGGATGGGGCATAGAGAATGAGAGGGTGTTAGATGGGGATGGAGGATAGGGGAGGAGGATGGGGTGGAGGATTAGGGGTAAAAGATGGAAGTGAAGGATGCAGGGTGGAGGATGGGGTAGAAGATGGGGGTGGAGGATGGGGTGGAGGATGGAGAATGGGAGGGTGTTAGATGGGGGTGGAGGATGAGGGTGGAGGATAGGGGAGGAGGATGGGGGTGGAGGATCAGGGGTAAAGGATGGAAGTGGAGGATGCGGGGTGGAGGATGGGATGGAGGATGGGAATGGAAGATGAGGGCAGAGGATGGGGATAGAAGATGGGGGTAAAGAATGGAAGTGGAGGATGCGGGGTAGAGGATGGGGATGGAGGATAGGGTGGGAGGATGGGGGTGGAGGATGGTAGGCTGCCCAGAGGGCACAGTGTCAACACACACTGCTCTAGTAACCCAAGCGCTGAAGGCCCTGACTTCACTATGACACAGTATATCACTGCAGCAAAATTGCACTCGAACCCCACATGCATATACAAATAAAAAATAAATTTAAAATGAACAAAGAGAAAAAATGAAGTCCTCATTACGGAATCTCTCCAGCACCCCGCTCTCACTTCCCATTAGATACACTGTATACGATGACAGGGCCAGGCTCTGTGGATACACTGTATACAATGACAGGACCCGGCTCCTGTTTGTGTGACTCTCCTCCATCCTTAGAGCACACGAGGCCTCCTCCACACAGAGCTGCTCTAGACACTGAGGATAGAGCTGAAGAGAGTGGAAAAGCTGTGCCTTCGGGAGATTTCGCTTTCCTGGGGAAGACCAAGCCAGCAGTAACAAAGCATAATCTTTACAAGCATTACATGTATAAAGTGTTACAAATGCCACTTAAAAACCAGGATGAAAGCGGGTCATGGTGGCTCACACCTGTAATCCCAGTACTCTGGGAAGCTGAGGTGGGTTGATCGCCTGAGCTTAGGAGTTCCAGACCAGCCTGAGTAAAAGCGTGACTCTGTCTCTGCAAAAAGTAGAAAAACTAGCTGGGTGCCCTGGTGGGCACCTGTAGTCCCAGCTACTCCGGAGACTGAGGCAGGAAGATCACTGAGCCCAGGAGTCTGAGGTTGCTGAGAGCTTGGTCTCACTTGGCCTGGCCAACGAGGCCTGGCCTCTCCGAGGTGGGCTGCAGCTTAGACCGGAGCCAGTCCCAGGGAGAAAGAGCCCGCTGGGCACAATGCCGACCACAGGAGTGTCCACTGCTTGGCGTTCAGGGCTGAAGTAGAAGGCCTTGCAGGTTCAAATTAGAAGTGGGCCGGGGGCTTGGGACCTGTGGGAGGGTTTGAATGGCAGAAAGTTGTTGACAATGGAGCCAGGGCCACCAGGCAGGGTGGGTTTCACTCAGGGAGCCGGGCAGCCCTGGGAGCTTTTTGGGTTAGGGGCTTGTCCAGCTCCAAGTGATTGTCGAGTAGATAGCAGCTGACTTGTGATTTCATATCTAGTACTTATCTGAGGCTGAGAATACACTGCCCTTCTGCCGCACAGCAAATTTATGGTTTGTCTGAAATTGTTAGCGGGAGACTCGGGAGGAGCCAAATAGCAGGGCAGGTTCCCGGAGGAGGGCAGCCGGGACGCAGCGCCGGGCGGCTGCCTGCATGCGGAAGCTCTTTATTGAAGCAATATCGCGGGCGGCTCAAGGGACCCTGACTTCATTACTCTGCACAGCTGTGCCCAGCCTGTCCTGAGCATACCCCGATTTAGAAGGATACTAGACAGCCAAGAGCCAGAGACAATAACACGCACACTTCAGAGGAGCTAGAATTTCCTGCCCAGCGCAGATAACGTTTTCCAAGCCCTGGGCGAGACGAGCGGGGCGGACGCCCTGGAGACTGCCCGGCCTCAGTTCTTTTGTTTCTGTTGGGAGCCGGGGTCTCGGTTGCCTGAACCTAGCTGACCTGGTCCAATGACTCAGCTGAGCTAGAAAGTTCAACTGACGCACGGCAGCAACTGAAAGCAAAAATGGGCAGGAACAGAAAATAAAACTGGGGCAGCAGCATTGAGAAGAGAGCAAAGCGACCTGTACACGTTCCAGAGTAACAAGGAGAAATCTTACTTAAGAACAAAGAGAAAGTTTAGAGCGCTTCCAAAGAGAGTTGGGAGTGGGTCCCTCTAACCATGGACGCAGAGGTGAGGCCTCTTTCTCTCCTTGGAAACGGGCTGCGCATCCCGGGGCCTCTCTGGGCCTCCAGGCAGTATTGTGCCTTCCTATTGGCCACTGGTTATTCTCTTTCTGTTGGTCCGTGGTTACCTAGGTCACCTCACCCCCACCTGCTTAGGAGTCCTCCAGACCTCCGTGCTCGGCCAGCAAGGCTTCCCTCCCATCCCCACGCCCCCTTGAAGCCAGTTTCTTTGCCCTTTTTCAGTGTCCAGCCATCCCTTCCCACCCTTATTCTCTCTCTACTCATCACCAGTCACCTTTAACCTGAAGGGCATCTCCTGCAGGGAGCTGCTGGTCAGGCCCTAACAAGGCCGGAAGAGCCCACGTGTTGACATCTGGAGATTGTTCATTCACTTCCAAGGCTGGTGCCATAGAGAATTTGGGAGACTGGACTCCACGGTACCGGTCAAGGACCCAGCCCACCCTGTGCAACCAGTGAAGTGTTTAGTCTAGAATAAAAATGCTTTGAAGACAGAACCACTTTGAGACAGGAAGATACAGTGTAACCTTGTAACCTATGAAGGGGCAGCTGACATGTACTATGATGAGTGACAACACTGCTGATGTTGACTTTGTGAGAAGAAAAGTAACAAAGGGAAAGGAGGGGACAGCACTTCTTTGGGGAGACCTCCCCACTGCTCCCCATAACTGTTGGCTTTTCTGCAAATAATGGTGAGACTGTTGATTTGTCATCTGCTCCTCTGTTGATTGGCTTGGGTGACGGGCAGATGGATTCCATGGTCCAGTAACATACAGGTTATGCGGGGAAAGCACATTATGGAGGCTTCTTTGAACATCTTAGATCCTGAGAATGTTTCCCAAAATGGTTAGACAATAATGAAATACCTTTTGTTAAAAGTTTACATTCAGAAGATGTACAAACAGCCAATACCACATATAAAAATGTTCGATCTCATTGGTCATTAGGGAAATGCAATCAAAATCATAGTGAGATGCCCCTCCATCCCACAAGAGTGGCCATAATAAAAAAAAAAATTGGAAAATAGTACATGTGAGGATGTGGACAAACTGGGGGCCTCGTACATTGCCGGTGGGAGTTTTAAATGGTGCAGCTGCTATGGGGTAAAGTCTGGCAGCTCCACAAAAAGCTAAATAACATTACTATTTGACTCAGAAAGTCAACTCCTAAGTATGCACCTCACATGCAAAACCATAGCAGCACGATTCACAATAGCAAACAGTGGAAACAACCAAAACATTCATCTACATGTGAATGGAGACACAAATCATGACCTATCCTTCCAGTGGAATACCATTCAGCCATAAGAGGGAACGAAGCTCTGACCCACACCACAGTGAAGCCTGTACATCAGATGACTGTGTTTATATGAAAATCCAAAGTAGATAAATCACAGGCTCAGAAAGCAGATTAGTGTTTCCAGGGGGCAGCAGGATGGAGGACTAGGATGTGGCTTCTTGATGGGTGCAGGCTGTTCTTTAGGTGTTCGTTTGGGGACTAGGCAGAGGCAGTGGTTGTACAGCACTGTACATGCACTAAACACCAGTGAATAGTGCTTTCAAATTGGTGAATTTTAAATTACACGAATTTCACCTCAATAAAAAATAGCTGATGTTCAGCCAACACTCTGTGAAACAAAACTCCTCCCAGTCAGCCCTCTGTACCCCTCTGTGGTGGACACCCCTACATTCTCCAGAAGCCAGTCTTTCTTAAGACTGATACCACATGGTAGGTTTCTCTATTATCTTTAAGGTAGTGGGCGTAGGGCCTGTGTTCATACTACGGGAACCTTTGAGGCCAAAATAAGGATTCAGTGCAAGTAGCATGCTCCTAATCACTGAACAAACTTGGCTTTGGACTAGTTACATACAATCTCTGGGTCTGAAGATCAGTACCATCCCTTATTATCTAACTGACAGAGCTTTTGTGAGGACAAGCTACAGTATTATAAGTGACATAGTTCTGAATAGAATAAAGCATTGTAGCAAGATTTCTTTTAATTATTATAATTTTATGTACAGTATCTTCTCACTCACATTAGGTTGTTCAAGTACTGAAAGGTTGTTGGAAATAAAACATTCTGATTTATATCAAACTGCCATACACATGAATTACAAACATGCTCCCTCAAAAAAGACAAATAAACATCTTCTTCCCTGTTTAAAAATTACTGAATGGTAGGCACAGGGCAGAGGCAAGAAGGCCAACTGGAGCCAGCTTTCCACAGAGGCTTCCATCCAGAAGGAGAGTTAAAGGACAGAAGTTTAGCAAGTAAGCTGATGGTTTGGAACTGAGGAAAGAGAGAAGGCTGAAGAATGCACATCAACCTTGCTGAGGCAAGCTGTGATCCCAAGGATACAAACAATAGGTACAAAATCCATTGCCAAGTGGACAGGAGTCCTCTCCCCCATGAGAATGATTCACAGTATACTTTCTACAAATAAGTGAGCAGAGTTCAAACATCCTCCCATTTCATCCCAAGGGAGAGACCCTCTAAAAACCAGACCTCCTTCCCCTACTAGGGTGTCATGGCACTCTCCTGTCAGGCATAAAACTGTATATATTCTCTACCTGCAGTTCTGAACTCCCAGCACTCCCCTCCACTCTCACCCTGAGGTCTGGAAGCCTGTCCCCCATGGAGTCCACATTCTTGAGCATTTTCTTGAGAGGTGTGAATAGGTCATGGGCTGTTACAGGTCTGTGTTGATTCTGCACACAAGGGTAAGGGGAAAATGGTGGACTGAAGGAACCATATGGGAAAGGGAGAGGCAGCGCCCCCTGGCAGAGAGCAGCAGTGACAACAGCAGGAACAATAGGGTTCACACCCCTGGGGATATTTTGGAATAATGCTCCCTGTCTCTCTGGGCAACCACTGAAAGCTGGGCTATCTTTTCTGGTGATAGCCACTGGCAGAATAGATCTGGGAAGGTAACACAGATCCCGTGAGCAAAGGGTATGCCTGAGGCAGTACCAGCCCAGGTGGAGCGCAGCAGGGACAAAGAATAGAAGATGTGCACACAGAGACAGCATATTCCCAGGGTGAGCTGAGCCAGAGGAGAGGACTGCTTTAGTGAGCCTAAGAAGCACCCAGCCCTCAGTGGATCATAGCTGAGACAAAGGCAGGCAGGCCTAGGCTTGAACTCAAAGCCAAGTGTGAGCTCTCACCACACCCACCACAACATAGACTACAGGGTAGCTCCAGGCAGTGGCACAGACCAGGGCTGAGTCGTAGTTTCTGTGAACTCAAACAGCACTTGGTCCACAGGGGAATATAGCCAGGACAGAATCACAAATTCTGCACAAATATAAGTGTCTGCAACATCAATCGGGGTGGGGCTGAAACTGAGTGAACTGCCCTAGCTTCCATTAACCACCCAAGGTTGTCAGGCCTCAGCTCCCCCTGTCAGATAGTGGCAGAGTGTGGAACCCTGGCCGAGGAGACATAGATCTCTCTGTGACTCAGGCAAGCTCAAACCCCTGGAGCATCTGCTCATTTGAGAGAACTGGGTCATAGCCCTGCAGGGTTACCAGTGACTGGGTGTGACAGAGGTGCAAGGTGGGGAAGGAGGCATAAACCTTCCCAGACTAATTCATTTGCTGGGGGGGCGGGGGAGGTTCCTTCTGACTCCATGGAGCACCAAAATAAGTCATACTTGAGCTGCCAGCAGACCCCTGCTATCTAGTTGCCAGAGACCTTTTGAACTCCCTCACTTGAGACGGGGTGCTGACTGGGACAATTGATTTGGATCTCTCAGACTGGACCGATCACCCAAGGACTATCCAACATGGTACTGGGGTGTGTGGTTTTGGGAAGGTTTGATTTTCCTTTTCCAGATGTTGCCCATGGGGGCTGGGGTGACTTAATTGCTGGTATTTTTCTGCACCTGAGACTTCAACCCAGAGTAACTAATTCACTAGGGTAGGACAGAGACCAGCTGAAAATAAAACAGAGCCACTTAGCCCCACCACACCAAGCAGGTCCCTAGTGTCTCAGGCCATAGCACTGCATAGGTCCTTTGGAAAGCTCTAGGGGAAAAGGTACAGACACCAGTCACAGCTCTTGGGCAAAGCTTAATCACTACTCTAGGAGCCCCCCAACCCAACTTCACTTTATTGCTCATCTAGCCAAATGATATAAAATAATCATGAGGCAGAATCAACAGAAAAACTCCAGTAACATGAATAATCAGAGTAGATCAACTCCCCCAAGGAACAATACAACAGACACAACTGAAGATCTCATTCATAGACAAATGGCTGAGATGTCAGAAATCGAATTCAGAGTTTGGATTGCAAATAAGGTTAATATAATGGAGATAAAGTTGGAATTAGAAATTAAAGGAGCATTTCAAAAGTTGTCTCAAGAATTCAATGAATTCAAAGACAAAATCACCAAAGATTTTGACACATTGAGATAAGAATTTGCAGCCCTCAAAGATCTGAGAAATATAGTAGAATCCCTCAGTAACAGAATAGAGCAAGAAGAAAGGATTTCTGACATTGAGGACAAAGCTTTTAATGCTCCCAAGCACTCAAAGAGGAAGAGAAATGGAGAACAAAAACAGATCATTCTCTCAGAGAGCTCTGGGATAATTCAAAGAAAACTAATATTCACCTTATAGGAATTCCTGAAGGTGAATAAGTTGTTTTGCAAAACACAGAGTCTCTTCTTCATGAGATTATGAAGGAGAACTTTCCAGACATGCCAAGATGTTCTGAAATTCAGATAGCAGATAGTTTCAGAACCCCAGCATGACTCAACCCAAATAAGACATCCCCCAGGCAAATTATAGTTAACTTCACTAAAATTAATATGAAGGAGAAAATTCTGAAAGCAGCCAGACATAAGAAAACCATAACCTAAAAGGGAAGAATATTAGAATAACTACAGATCTCTCTGCTGAAACCTTTCAAGATAGAAGAGGGTGGTCATCAACTTTTAATCTCCTAAAACAAAACAACTTTCAACCCAAGATCCTGTATCTAGCTAAACTGAGTTTTATTTACAATGGAGAAATTAAATACTTTAATGACATTCACATGTTGGAGAAATTTGCCATAACTAAACCAGCTCTTCAGGATATTCTCAGACCTATTCTACATATTGACGACTGCAATCCCCCACCACAAAAGTAGACTCACTCAGAAACTTTTGATCAAAGTCCAATTTCCATGGTGGCAAAAGGATTAAAAATGTCCACTGGACATTCAATTATGTGAATGGCTTAAATTGTCCTCTAAAGAGGAACAGTTGACTGACTGGATACAAAAACTCAGGCCAGATATCTGCTGCATATAAGAATCTCATCTTACCTTAAAAGATAAACATAGACTCGGGGTGAAGGAATGGTCATCTATATTTTAGATAAATGGAAAGCAGAAAAAAGCAGGTGTTGCAATTTTATTCGCAGATACAATAGGTTTTAAACCAACAAAAGTAAGGAAAGATAAGGATGGTCACTTTATATTTGTTAAGGGTAACACTCAACATGATGAGATTTTAATTATTAACGTTTATGCACCCAAAAGAATGTGCCTCAATATATAAGAGAGACTGTAACAGACATGAGCAACTTGATTTCCTCCAGCACCATAATAGTCAGAGATTTTACTACTCCTTTGGCAGTGTTGGATAGATCCTCCAATAAGAAGCTAAGCAAAGAAATTTTAGATTTAAACTTAATCATTCAACATTTGGATTTAATAGACATCTACAGAACATTCCATCCTAACAGAACTGAATGCACGTTCTTCTCATCAGCCCATGGAACATTCTCCAAAATTGACCACATCTTACATCACAAGTCTAACCTCAGCACATTTAAAAGAATAGAAATTTTAAAAAAGAATAGAAATTATTCCTTGCATCTTCTCAGACCATCATGGAATAAAAGTTGAACTCAGTAATAACAGGAATTTGCAGCCTCGTACAAAAACATGGAAGCTAAATAACCTTATGCTGAATGATAGCTGGGTCATAGACAAGATTAAGAAGGAAATTACCAAATTTTTTAAACAAAATGATAATGAAGACACAAATTATCAGAACCTCTGGGATACCGCAAAGGCAGTCCCAAGAGGTAAATGTTTAGCACTGTAAGCCTTCCTCAATAGAACAGAAAGAGAGGAAGTTAACAACTTAATGGTACATCTCAAGCAACTGAAAAAGAAAGCACATTCCAACCAGCAGAAGCCAGCAGAAGAAAATAAATAACCGAAATTAGAGCAGAATTAAATGAAACTGAAAACAAAAGGATTATGCAACAGGTCAATAAATCAAAAAGTTGGTTTTTTGAAAAGGTCAATAAAATAGATAAACCTTTGGCTAACCTAACCAGGAATAAAGAGTAAAATCTCTAATTTCATCAATCAGAAATGGTAAAGATGAAATAGCAGCAGACTCCTCAGAAATTAAAAAAATCCTTAATGAATATTATAAGAAACTTTATTCTCAGAAATATGAAAATCTGAAGGGAATTGACTAATACTTGGAAGCACACCACTTTCCAACACTTAGCCAGAATGAAGTGGAAATGTTGAACAGGCCTATATCAAGTTCTGAAATAACATCAACTATACAAAATCTCCCTAAAAAGAAAAGCCCAGGACCAGATGGCTTCACATCAGAATTCTACCAAACCTTTAAAGAAGAAAC
>CAUYQV010187727.1:0-12373 GCA_963574575.1 Galagoides demidoff
CTGTGGTCCCAGCTACTTGGGAGGCTGAGGCAGGAGACTCGCTTGAGCCCAGGAGTTGGAGGTTGCTATGACCTGTGATGCCATGGCACTCTACCCAGGGGGATAGCTTGAGGCTCCGTCTCAAAAAAAAAAAAAAAAAAAGAATCCAGTAAAGCTCCTCTGAGCAGGGCAAAGGATATCAACTATTATAAAAGGACACTCAGTTATTATAACAAAAAATTGCAGTGATAGAGCCTTTCCTCGTGGAAATATGAATTTCTTTCAGTCATTGAATATAAAACTTACTATTCATCAAATTTAAATTGAGCTTTTGCAGAAGAGAGCTTTCCATAAGGCATATTACATTATAAATTATACTGTGCTTTTAAGAAATGACCAATAAGGCAACAAAACTCCTCCCTGCTTAATTATTTGTAAGCATATGGAATTTTGGACCAAGTATGAAGAAGAAAAGCATATTGCAAGACATGCGGATGCCTTATCCTGCATAAAATTACCCTGTTTGAAAAGCAGAGTAGATCAAAAAACCCTGTAATGGATCTTCAATGGGTCTCTGGGGAATTCTTCAGACACAATAGAATCTCTTTGTAATGACAATAAATGGCACATATTATACTTACTATTCAGGAAGCACATGCTTTGTTTACCTGTAACATTTTTCTAGATGGATAGTGATACAGTCTAAAAAGAGCCTCCAGACATACAATTTTGTTTATTCTCCTTCCCTCTCACGGTGTTGCCCTATTTAAGGTAATGGATCTTTCTGTTTGGGTATATGACACATCTATTATTATCTGATAGCTCATATGTTAGTCTTGCAGCTCTGTTTCAAATAATGATTCAACTAGCCTGAAAGGAAAAAAAGAATATTAGTACTCAGAATAATATAAGCTAAAGTGCCCAGGGCTCTACCCCATCCTGGAATGCCATTTATTTTTGAAAAGCTCTGTAAAACAAAACTTATTTTCACTGAGGAAAATTAAAGCATGTTGAAAACTCAGTTCAAATGAACAATTACAACATGTAAAGAATATATGATTATTAACATTTGTTCAACTTTCTTGCATTAATGCAAGATGCCCCGAACTGCTTAGGTTATTGAAGAAAAGGGTGGAGGGTCTACTTCCACAAAATTATAAAAAATACACTTCCTTTTTAACTTGTGAAAACCATATGGAGGTCTAGCTATGTTAAGAGATTGGAGTATGGCTTAGAACACCAATTCCTAGACTGGGTCAAGACTTCTGAAAACAAGCTGGCCCTCTATTCACCTGCTGACACCCAAGTTAAAAAGGAAGTGTAAACCCAATAGAAAGCTAGAGAAGACTCATAAAGATTAATAGAGTCTTGTAAAATAGATCTATAAAGTACCATTTATAAAAGTGACATTTTTCCAAATTAGAAAGTACATCAAGATAAAGGACTGACTTGAAAGTCTTAAATTATTATACACAAAACAGGAATTTGAGGAAATGTCCTTGAATGTGAACACATATAAAAGGCAGATGCATGGAGAAAAGCTACCATTTTTAAAACTAGAAAGACAAGAAACTAGAGTACGTAATAATATTGTTGGTCTTTGGTTAGAACAAGTAGTGACTTAACATTAGATGATTTGAATGAGATTTCAGGTTCAATGAGAGGGACACATGTTCTTTGTAGAAGAGATGAAAGGGGAGGGTGTTCATCATACCAACTTCCTCTTAACAAGAACATTATAAGAATTATGGGCCACCTACGGTGTATCAGGACATAGTCTGGATTAATTCTTTGATTAAGTAACTTGGTGAAGGTCAAGGTAGTCAGTGGCAGAACCAAGATTTGAAACTCAACTATCTACATCCACAGTTCACACTGTCAATGTTTCTTGGTTCTCAACGTTGTTATTATTTTTATTTTTGTTTATAGAATTGACTATTATTCTGTGCCTTTAAAGTTTATGTTAGTATATGAACAGCATTGGGGCCCATATGGCGTATCGCAGAGATGGGAAGGAGTGAGGAGTGGGGTAATGGAAAATGAGGTCAATTAGTAACCCCCAAAAGGTCTCTACGTGGCCATTCTCTAATTCTGAAAGAATTTGTAGGTCAAATGTTATCAGGCATCTTCACATGCTACAGAGAAATCTTTTATAAAGCTAGAAAGCAAGCAACTTTATTGCTGATAGGCAGAAAGTTTCAGTGGTCTGGATAGATTGTCAAACCAGCCACAATATTTTCTGACGCCAAAATCTAATCCAGAACAAGGTCCCACCAGGTCTCTTCAGATCTATAAAAGCTAAAAGAAGTAAGGAAGCTACAGAAGTGAAGTTGGAAGTTGGAAGAGGTTGGTTCATGAGGTTTAAGGAAAGAAGCTATCTCTATAACACAAAAGTTCAAGGTGAAACAGCAAGTGCTGATGAAGAAGTTGCAGCAATTGTCTAGAAGATCTAGTTAAGATTGTCAATGAAGGTGGCTCTGCTAAACAATATACTTTTAATGTAGACAAAACATTAAGGGAGAAGATATCATCAAGGATTTTTCTAGCTGTGGAGGAGAAGTCAATGCCTGGCTTCAAAGGTTCAAAAGGCAGGCTGACACTCTTGTTAGGGTCTAATGCAGCTAGTGGCTTTAAATTGAAGTCATGTCCATCAATCTCTCCAAAAGTCCTGGGGCCTTTAAGAATTATGTTAAATCTGCTCTGTCTATGCTCTACAAATAAATAACAAAGCATATGTTTACAGCATGGTTTACTGAATATGTTAAGTCCACTAAAGAGCTACCGCTCAGAAGAAAAGTTTCCTTTCAAAATATTACTGCTCATTTACAATGCCCTGGCCACCTAACAGCTTTTATGAAGATGTATTTGGATTTGATGCCATTTCATGCTGCTAATACAATATCTTTTCTGGAGTCCACTGATGAAGGAGTAACTTCAACTCTCAATTCTTCTTTTTTTTTTTTTTTTGAGACGGAACCTCAAGCTATCCCCCTGGATAGAGTGCCATGGCATCACAGCTCATAGCAACCTCCAACTCCTGGGCTCAAGCGAGTCTCCTGCCTCCGCCTCCCAAGTAGCTGGGACTACAGGCGCCTGCCACAACGCCCAGCCATTTTTTGGTTGCAGCCATCATTGTTGTTTGGCAGGCCCGGGCTGGGGATTCGAACCCTCCACCTTAGGTGTACATGGCTGGCTCCTTAGCCGATTAAGCCACAGGCGCCGAGCCTATTTTATTTTCTATATATTTTTTGAGACAGAGTCTCACTATGTCACCCTTGGTAGAGTGCCATGGTGTGACAGCTCACAGCAACCTTCAACTCTTGGGCTTAAGCAATTCTCTTGCCTCAGCCTCCCAAGTAGCTGAGACTACAGGTGCCTGCTGCAATGCCTGGCTATTTTTTTGTGGCAGTTGTCATTGCTGTTTAACTGGCCCAGGCGGGCTTGAACCTGCCAGCCTGGGTGTATGTGGTCGGCACCCTACCCACTGAGCTATGGGTGCCGCCCACCAGCTGTTTTTAAGAGATGAGTTCTCTCTCTTGTTCGGGCTGGTCTTGAACCTGTGAGCTCAGGCGATCCACCCGCCTTGGCCTCCCAGAGTGCCAGGATTACAAGTGTGAGCCACTGTGCCTGGCCAAAACTGTTGTTTTACATGCCAGGATGGGTCCCTACCTCCCACCACATCTGGGGAAAGTTTTTTGTTTGTTTTTTTTTAATAGAGTCTTACTCTGGTGCCTGGGCTAGAGTATGGTGGCATTATCATAGCTCACAGCCTCAAACTCCTGGGTTCAAGTGATCCTCCTGCCCCAGCCTCCTGAGTAGCTGAGACTATAGGCACCAGCTATGACTCCCAGCTAATTTTCTATTTTTTAGTACAGATGCTCTTATTCAGACTGTTCTCAAATTCCTGAGCTCAAGGAATGCTCTAGCCTTGGCCTCGCAGAGTGCTTAGATTACAGATGTGAGCCACTGCACCCAACCTTTTATTTTCTTTTTGTCCTGTGGACAAACCCTTCATTACTCACAGCTTCCCTATTCAAGTATAATTGTTCTTGTTCTCTGATTTAGTAGGGGCCTCACAGACAAAAGAACGGATAAGTCAGCCTTGTATCAGCATCTCTGCAATGAACTGAGATTTTTTTTCTAGTTTATTTTTCTGTGTACACCTGTAGATAGATTCTTAGGCTGAATTTCCCAACCTCAACCCTGGTGTGGTTCTAGGCATGCCCTGGGAGACCCCAAATCTAAGACATCAGATCTGATGCCGTGCTGTCACTGGTGGGGAAATGCCTAGAAAAAAGGAGGAATCTTGAGTTTACTTAAAGGTACAGATTCTTTCCCCAGTTTCTTTTCTCTTTGCTTTCTGTTCCCTCTGCATTTGCGTGTGTGCTCAGCACTGAAGATATAACATAAAGATGATTCTGTCTTTCCTGAGTGTCTCACAGTCTGACAGAACTTTCCAACCCAATAGTGGGAAGCCTCTAAGAGGGTCCTTGGATTTCTGCTCTTCTCTCTCACTCTCCTAGACTTTTTGGGTTAAAGACCACTTTGAGAATGTTATGAAAGTTACAGATCCTCTCTCCTCGCCCCAAATGCAGACATATCCAATATTTTGCATAAAACTCCAGTAGGTTTACAGATCTCATGAAGTCCATCTATAAAACCCACAGGCTCTAGGTAAGGAATAAAAAGTAGGCCTGGTACAGTGGCTCATGCCTATGATCCTAACACCCTGGGAGACTGAGGTAGAAGGATTACTTGAGATCAGGAGTTCAAGACCAACCTGAGCAACAGCAAGACCCCATCTCTACAAAAAGTGGGAAAAATTAGCCTGGCATGGTTACACGCTTTTGTAGTCCCAGCTACTTGGGAGGCTGAGATAGGAGAATCACTTGAACTCAGGAGTTTAAGTTTGCAGTGAGCTGTGAGGACATCACTGCAATCCACCTGGGCGACAGAGTAAAAACCCTGTCTTAGGGAAAAAAAGTCAATTAGGGTGAGGAGAAGGGGGAAAAAAACGGATTACAAATAGAAGTGAATCTAATGTTATTTCAAATAAATAATTTTGTCATACTGAAGAGAGGGTGAAATCAACCCTCCAAACATAACAAATATTCAATTCTCTTTAGAAGGACTTTTCCTATAGTGATATGGGTTAGCAATTTTGAAAAACTGTTTTGTGTGCTGTAGAGTTGGGCAAAGGAGTAAATATACTGGGGGCAGTAGGAGCTAGTTCTTACTGAAGGAGAGGAGAGTTACAAACACAGAGAAAGGGAAAACTTTAATGAATCTTGTGGTGTTGAATTGAAACTGAAAGTATCTGTGTTCAAGGGTGTGTGTGTGTGTGTGTGTGTGTGTGTATGTGTGGATACAGAAATAAATCAAGATATAAATATCTGGGAGGGGGATTGGAGGGACCATTTTTGAGATATATCTTACAGGGGTACAAGTGAAACTCTCTAAGAGTAGAACCAGAATGTTTTAAAATTATAACTGAGAGAATGACATGAAGGCTGTGTTGATCAGTTTGATGGAAGTATTTCAGATTGTATGTGAAAGCCCCACACTGTACCCCAGAAGTGTATTAATGTACATAGTTATCATTCAATAAAAAAATTAAAAAAAAAAAAAAGATTCCTTCTCCTCCAAGGCCACCCTTCAGCAAGCATTTGTGCTTGAGGTACCAGCATCTTCACCTCTCATTTCCATTTGGAGAGGTCTCTCCACATACCGCTTCCTAGACCTCTTTGCCATTAATTTTCTAGTTTTCTTCCTTCCTGTCCCTGACCATCTGACGAAACATAGCTATAGCTCCTGAAGCACATTAGACTCATATTTCTGGCCATCTCTTTTTCTAGGAAAAATGTACAAGGCTCCCTCCTCCAAACCCGCTGGGAATGTTCCCTTTATCAATGTCTTGGCCCATCCCCGTGTGGGGCTCTGGTGCTGCAGCCACCCACTTTCACAGGCAGCACTATCTGTAAACCACGCCTGAAGGCTTTTCTTCTCCCGGCTCCAATAAATGGAATGAGAGTGTTGGTACAGGTTGAAAGAGAGATAATAATGCAGTAGATAACAGGGCACGGGGATCTGGGCCACGTCCTCACGTAGCCTGTGTCCTCAGGAGCCGCTCACGCCTGGTCTCATGCCTGTCACTTCCATTTGATCATGAACCGTTGCTGTGAATGCTGAAATTTATGACTTGTTGAATAGACAAACTTCAGTTAACAGCAAATAGCTTAGAACACATAATAACTCCTTATCTCATACTTCTTTTGTCCCCAGGCCCATTGGCAAGCCAAAGACTATATTATGCCTATCTCCTACTGGTAGTGATACCGGAAAAGTGGCGCCCCAGCCAGCTCAACCGAGCAGGGCTTGGGGACCTGCCACCTCTGTCTTGGTGGCAGCAGCCAGCAGAGGAACCGGCAGGTTGGAACAAGCGGATGGGAGCTTCCCTCCCCCACCAAAGGCTCCAGTAGAGCGGCGCTAGAGGACCTGCTGGCAGCTGGCACAGAAACCAGTAGGCTGGAGCAAAAGGGGGAGCTTTCCTCCCCCAACAGAGGCTCCGGTAGCCAAAAGAACCAAACACATGTGGGTAAAGACACTGGTGCCATGCTGTCTCCTCACATGGACTTCTGGCGATTCCTCTAGTGCATCCCTGATTGGTCCGTTTTCAAAACCTATTCACGATTAGTCTATTTTCAAGACCCAAAAGCTCATTGGACAACTGCTCCTATATAAGCCAGAGACCCTGAGCACAGACTGGGGCAGAGCTCAGGAGAAAGAGCAGAAGAGCAAAGAGGTTTGGCTCTGTAACACTTGTATCCTGCTCTATGAGATTTGCCCCTTTGTAAGAGCTGTAAACACTTGCAAGGAGGTTTGCTCCTTTATAAGAGCTGTAACATTCCTATTATAAAACCTATCTTCCTGCTAATTCTACTCTACAAGGAGGTTTGGCCTGTTATAAGAGCTGTAACACTTATACCTGTTGAATAAAACCTATCCTGTGGTCTGTCGCTTCATTCTTCGAACTGCTGAGACCAAGAGCCTGGAAATTCAGTATCAAAAATCCGGTAACAGTAGGATGGGCCTGGTGCAGCAACTTGTCCTTTGCCTTGAAAGAGTATGAATTTTATTAAGATTTTGTGGCACAGTATTATCTCAATATGTCTATAGTGGTTGCTTAACTTATTCAATAAGCATTTTATGTGGGGCATTACAAAAGTTTTGAGATAAATAAAAATCAAGAAACATAAAATGAGCGTGGATAGTAACAAATGAAGCCCTCCAAGCAACCCTGGTAAGCCAACGTTGACTGTGTTTCTTGGAAGTCAAATAATGGAGCATGCTACATGCTGTCTCAAAACTTTCATAGCGACTCACATATCATCAGTGTAATTAGCCAGCATGGTGTTCTGTGGAATGGAAAGGTGGTTGTATCCGTATGGACTAGATTACAGTATAAAAAGAAATGGAGCATTTCTATAGGCTTCCTTGTATCTTTCAAGTTCTTGAAATACCTTCAGGGATTGACACTATCTGTAGTTTACTATGTTTCAGGTAGAGACAGTAGGGCAGCTTCCCCGAGGCCTTTCCCACCATCATAACCCATGCCTTGCAGTGTCCAGCCAACTGTGCGTTCCAGAACTGTGGAAATAACTGAAGGATGATTTCAGGCCCCCTGGACACTCTGTGAGATGAAACTAAACCAAAACTCCATTAATTATTTGACCTTCATAAGTGCCTACTACTGTGATCCTTTTACTCTGATAGGCCACAGTGACGTTTTAGGCATTCAGGAATTAGTGCAAGTTCAGACTCAGTGTCCCATGGTTCCTGAAATTCTGATTGTTTCTCCTTCCCCAAAGTACAGCTACCCTGGTAAATGGCCACAGGAACATTTGGGAAAGATGGGGAGGCAGATACATAGTATACATTTTTGACAGTATAGCAGGGTCCTTTAAGGATTCACCAAGTATGATTCAGTTCACATCTGGGAATTGGTTGTGAGGCTATAAGTCTCATTGGGTGACTTACGCCAGATTTTTGTTCATTAGACTTAGAGCTTTTCCTGTTGTGCAGATAAAGACTTTAACATCATATCTATCTATTTTAGTTTTGGGGACAGTATGATCAGCTAGTATGCTAAAGATCTTTGTGAATCAAACTATTTTTATACTGCTTAGATTCTGAGGTCACCTTGCCCCATCCCTCCCCCATAATTCAGTCCCAGTTCACACTGTAATATCTGGCCCACAGAGAAGAGCAACCATAGAACTCTGCAAGGATGCTGGAGGAGGGGGTTGCCTCACGAATTTATCACTGACTTGGTGAAAGGTGTGTTCTCCTGATCCTTCCAGAACGGTTGAGCGGTCTTGTACAACCAATCCAGCTGAGCATTCTAATCTCCTTAGGTCTTCGAATACTTACTTGCTTTTACAGTCTGCCAAGAAGTTAAGGCGTTTCAATTTCACTTACTGTGGACCACCTCTGGGGATGTATTTCAGTTAACCAACTATGCATGGGTTGGAGCTATTCCCGTCTCCTTGAAATAAAGCATCACAGCCCACCACTGCCATGCTCCTCAGGACCTGGGACTGACCAGGTCTCGCTGGGATGCTATTGTCTTGCTCAGGAACAATTGCTCTTAGGTGCCTGAGGGCTATTTACTTTAGTAGAAGGGTGAGAGAGAGAAAGATAGTCTTTGAGGGTAAAGCAGTCTTAGAATAGATGTGACAGTCTCTAGCAGGGCTTAGTTCAGCAGAAGAGATGCCATGCTGGCGTTCTGCAAGCAGGAGAGGAGACAGTGAGAGTAAGCAGGTCTGTAATAGAACAAGCTCACCCCGACTGCCTGCTCCTCCGGCCTAATATAAGGCTGATCTCATACCTCTCAAGACCACAGGTGTAGAGACTGCCAATTCACCAATGCTCTCATCTCGTGAGCTCATTCATGCTTGTTAGGAGAGCTAAATTCCTCCCCATGCCCTTTACACTAAGGTTTTCCATTATTGAGCTATGCAGATGTTACTTATAACTCTCACTCCTCCTAGCCATAGGCTATACAGGCTCCTACACGAAAGCATAGAATACAGACTCTCTGCTCAATGAGCCCTTGCCAATAAAGTGGGCCTGATCCAAGTTTGTAATCATCACCCTGAACTAAAGCAGGAGTAGAGGGGAAGTAAAGAGGACAGTGAGGCTAGACAACCAGTAAGATTTAATGAACTTAGGGGTTGCCGTTTACACATAGAATGCGTATGTCCAGCACAGCTCATCCTTAGACCTAACTATGGAAGTAAAGTCACTGTCATCCTTTTTACTTAAATAATTTTGGGAGGGTTTTTTTTTTTTGCTTTTAATTTGTTAATTTATTCATATATATCCTTAATTTCATGTAATCAGCATATTAGGCCTTCCAAACCTGTTTGCCATTTCTTCAGAACATGGTCTGAAGGGTCTAAAATCCTGGGGAGAATGAGAAGCTGTGGCACCTGAGATAGCAAAACGTATTCATGACGGGTTTATTCTTGCTTCAGTACAAATGCTGCTTGGCCAGCGCGTGATGTGCACCATTCACTGGCTCTGTTGTTGATCTTAACCATTTGTTTCCTAATGCTTGGAAGGACCAGTTTTCAATAGTCAGCCAATGAATGGGTTATATGGCTGTAAGGAAAGAATAATCCACTGAATAATGGATAGGTGATATTTTCTTGCCTAATTCTTTAAAAATCTTCAAGTTTCATAAACAAACAGAGGATAGTACAAGTAACTGGGTTAAGTCATGGGAAAAAACATCCTGGGTGGGGGAGTGCTGCAAAGCATGGGTGCTGGAGCCAGATGAGCGGGTTACTGGCGAAGGGCCATTGATTGAGTCTCTCTGTGCCTTGGTTTCCTTCCTTTAACGTGAGGACTACTATGCTCATTCCAAAAGTTTGCTGTGAGGATTAAAGGAATTATCACTTTAAAGCCCTTAGAATAGTTCTTGGTACATATTATCTGTGCTTAGTGAGTATTTCCTATTGAAGTAGGTCTCCTCGGTGTCCTGTGGTTATGTATTATGACTAGAGGAAGCTGGATAAAGGGTAGATGGGAACTCTTTGTACTGTTTCTGTAACCTATGCTGAGTCTTAAACTATTCCAAAATAAAATATTCATAAAACAAACACAAAATAAAAGCAGGTCTTCTGGCTCCAATGCCTGCACCTGCCCTCGGATAACCCTCACTCCATCATTAGGAAGAGGTGTTTCTTTAAAGTCCCACTGCAGGATCTGCTCTGGCTTCAGGGCTGTGAGATTAATCACAGCTGAATGTTTCAGGATCCGACTTTGCATTTGGAAGACAGCCTCACCTACTTGGGAAGTCCCTAATTAAACCTGCAAAACACTGCAAATCTGTGCTATAGAATCCCCAAAGTTGAAAGTTGTAAGAAACATAATTCTGTCCTATTTAATCATGAATGGAGGACCTTCACAAAAAATCCACAGTGGGCTGTGTGAGTTCAGCACTATGCAGGCACACAGGGACCCCTTACCTGCAATGGAAACCTCAGAGGTTAGGTACTGCCTATGGCCCACATGTCATAGAAAGTGCTCTGTAAGCATGTGTTACATATATTATAATTTTGTACATCAATCAGGTAAAAGAAAATGAAAGAAATACCTAGCAATGGGTTATCTTTCAAAGGTACAAGTGAATCTTTCTTAAAGTAGAATGTAAACATTGTAGCACAATAAGTAAGAAAATGACATGAACGCTATGTTAACCAGTTTCATGAAGACACTTCAAATTGTATATGAAAACATCACACTGTACCATGATTGCATTAATGCACACATCTATCATTTAATAAATTTAAAAAAAAAAGACATCAAAAGGAATGATGCACCCCAATCCTACAGATCAGGTGACTTGGCTTATCCAGTGAGGTACATGAGGATCTATAGAATACTCGGATAAGGCAGAATCTGGGAGTTTTCTGACTCCTCCAATTTGCACTTGACCTGTAGTCGGTATTTCAGAGAAAATACATTTCAGACAAAGGCTCCCCAAAATACCATCTCACTTAGGGTTCCTGAAGGGCAGTGAGAAGCTGAGGTCTCTCAAAGAGAGGGAGCATGAGTGGCTTGAAAACTCACATCTAAATCATAATAAAATTTATATCTGGAAAATAAACAAAAATCCCTTTTTGCAATTTCTAACAAAAAAATGGTAAAACAAAATAAAGTGTCCTTGACTGGGAGGGATGTGTCAAATAAAACAGATTTTTGTACATCAATAACTTTTAGGATGATGATGACTATTTTTATCAAAAGATGACATGGCCTAATAAAAGCTCTTAAAAAGTTCTAGGCCAGATGGTGTGACCCAGTTACCTTAAGAATAACATCTGGTTGGCCCCATCTGTACCCTCCCTACCCTTCACCACTAGCCAGCACAAACCATGATGACTGCTCAATCATTAGCAGAAATTTCACTTTGTCATCATCCAGGACTCAGTATTTGAAAGGGGGGTTGAAGGAAGATCCCTTACAAGGATGTCTGCTTTCTCAGGGGTCCCAAAACACGGAGTCCATTAGACTTCAGAGAATAGCTGAAGGCTGATTTTTTAAAATTTGGGTTCTGGGAATTGCAGACTACATTTCAGCTCTCTCAGCCCTTGCCAGATCAGCCTGATAGCTGGGTTTGAATCCTGCCTTAGCAGCTCAGGACTTGGACTGTCCTGGGTGAGACATTTAACCACTCTAAACCTCTGTCTCCTCGTCTGTAAAATGAGGGTGATGACAGAGAGCGCCTGAGATGGTGTATAAACCACTTACATGAGATAATACAGTGAACACATCCAGAACTTTAAAAATAGTCAGTAAAATGAGCTAGGTTAATTACCATCCTGGGGTTGAAATCAGTTGGTTTTCTGTCCTCCTCCATCTGAACCCTCCATCCATGTTTTCTCTCCTATCAGAAGGATCTTATATAAATGCCCAGTCATGTTCCAAGTATAAATTGTCATGGGTGTAGGAAGACAGCACTGATCAGATAGAATCAGGGTCAGAAAGGCTTAGACATCAACGCTGCATCTCAGCCACAGGGGAAGATCCAGTCTGAGCTTAAAAAGCTGAATTCTGCTCGGTGCCTGTGGCTCAATTAGCTAAGGCACCAGCCACGTACATCTAAGGTGGCGGGTTCCAATCCCTAGCCCGGGCCCACCAAACAACAATGATGGCTGCAACCAAAAAATAGCCTGGTGTTGTGGCGGGTGCCTGTGGTGCCAGCTACTTGGGAGGCGGAGGCAGGAGACTCACTTGAGCCCAGGAGTTGGAGGTTGCTGTGAGCTGTGATGCCATGGCACTCTACCCAGGGGGATAGCTTGAGGCTCCGTCTCAGAAAAAAAAAAAA
>CAUYQV010187734.1:0-24140 GCA_963574575.1 Galagoides demidoff
AGTTGGAGGTTGCTATGAGCTGTGATGCCATAGCACTCTACCCAGGGAGATAGCTTGAGGCTCCATCTCAAAAAAAAAACAGGAACAAGAGAGAGACCCCAATTTACAAATGGCTGCAAGACCCTTTACAAGAGTATGTAAGTGGCAATTAGCATGTGAAAAGGTGTTCAGCAACACTAATCATCAGAAAAAATGCACCCAAACTATGTGGAGATGCACTACATCTACCAGAATAGCAAAGAGCTCATCAACTTTGAGTATCACTGAGAATTTGGAACAACTGAAATTCTCTTACACTGCTGGTGGGGGTGTAAATTTATACACTATTCTAGAAAAATCTTTGGTAGTATTTAATAAAGATGAACATACACTTTTTCTCTGAATGCTTTCTCACTATATACCCAACAGAAAATCATGAAATATGTTTCAAAAGACATGAATGAGAATAGAGCAGTACTGTTCACATTAGCCAACACGCAAATGAAACAAATGGTTAGTTTTTATGGTAGAATGAATAAATCCATTATGGCATGCTACAATGGAATGAAATAATATGGATTGACCCCACATGCATAATGTTGAATGACAGAAATGACACACAAAATAGAACCTACTGAGTGACACCACCTACATGATGTTCAAATCCAGGCAGAACTGAGGGGGTGCGTCATAAAGACCCACCTGCAGAAGGGGGTTTTGGGAGGTGCCTCACCTGTAGGGAGCTGCCTGGTCCAAGACATTATCCCTATTCCTGGAGCTGAGTATAAAGACTCTCACTCCAATTCAGGAAAAGCTTTTTTTGGTCTGTTTTGGGAAAACTCCTGTTGAGCCATCCCAGCTTCAGAGCTCATGGCAGGGTTAGTGCCAGACTGCTGAAATTGTGAATCATGCTTCTTGACCTCTGCTCCCCTTCCCCCTCCTCTTTTCTACCATAGGTATTGGTCCCAGCTGCACAGTAACATGAGAATCAGCTTCCCTAGAAACTAGTCTTCAAAGTCAGAGTGGCAGTTACTGCTAGGAAGGCAGTAACTAAGAAAAGGAAGGAGAGCAGTTTCTAGGGTACCAGGAATGTTCCACAGTGCCAGGGGTGTCCAACCTGTAGGCCGTGGGCCACAAGCTGATTATTTGGGTACTGTGGCATCATGTTGGATATTGCGAAAAGTATGCATGGACCTTTTCTTTTGCACATCAGCTGTCATTAGTGTTTGTGTATTTAATGTATGGTCCAAGGCAACTCATTTTTCCAGTCTGCAAAAGAGGAAAAAAAAAGGTTGGACACCCTTACACCTTAATAACAGATACATAGGTGAATTCATTTTGTAAAGACTAAGCTATATAGGCAAAAATTGTATATTTTATTATAAGTATGTTATACTTCAATTTAAAAGTTTACAAGAAGAAAAAATCCAAGGATGACACTTGACAGATGTGCATATTTGAACATTTCTCTATCTGATTAAGATAGATGTTTAGAAGTGAAATTGCTAGACCAAAAATATATGTTTTCAATTCACACTCCTATGGACAAAGGATCCTCCAGCAAAGGTGACCAGGGATAGCTCCTGAGCAGAAGCTAAATGCTCATTTCCCACATCCTTTCCAACACGACTTGCCATCACTCTCTCACCTCTAAATAAAGGAGCTCAGCCTCTGCCACTACCCTGCTGCTCCTCTTCAGTGCTGAATATATGCTGATGACATTAGCTGGCCAATTCTAAGTTCCCTGAATTATACCATTTTATGCAGGAAGTAGAAAAAACATTTAAATATTTATGTTCTACAATCAATAAGAAAAATTATTAGACAATTAAGTTTGAACTTAGTACAGGGAGCTTTGATGTATATGCAACGTTCACCCATGGAATAAACTGCACTCTAACCACAGTTAGTCCTACAGACCTCAGAGGGTTTCGAGTAAAATCTAGATAACCATTTTTCTGGAATTCCAGTCATGACATCTGTGATTAAAAAAATAGCAAAATTCTAATATATATACTTCTTTAAATATTTTTCTTTAGCTGGGTGCTGCCGTGGGTGTCTATAGTCCCAACTACTCAGGAAGCTGAGGGAGGAGGATTTCTTGAACCAGGAGTTTGAGGTTGCTGTGAGCAAGGCTGAGGCCATGACACTCTAGCCTGAGTGACAGAATAAGACTCCATCACTAAAATAATAATAACAATTAATTTCTTTACGCATTTTTTAACCTAAAGATAGCATCCATTCATAGCTCCAATTATGACTATATGTTTGATCCCTGAATTCATAAATGGAAGGAATGAAGGAAGGCACGGCTTGGAATAGGGGAAAACCCTAGTCTCTCTTTTAAAATCCAGACCCACATTTTGAATTGCCCGCTGGCCATTTTCAACTTCATGTCTTGCTGGTCCATGAAACTCAGCAGGTCTCAAAAGTAATTGTCCTTCCTGTTCTGCCTCCCTCACCACACCACTTTCTGCAGTTAGACTCCTCTAACACTAATATATAATTTTCTGATCCTGTGTCCCTTCTTCTATATACTTTCCTGAGAAAAAACTCTGGGATCCGTTCTTGTTCTCGGGCTCTCGCCCCACTTCCTGGATTCCAGCAGCCTTTCTTCCTTTCAACCTCCCAGTCACCACTTTAGGCAAGACCTCTGCTTATCTCTGACCCACCCCAGCCACTGCCATGGTTTGACCGTACGTATGTCTCTCTCCACGATTCATATGTTGGAACTTAAACCCTGATGGTATTAAAAGGTAGAGTTTTTAAGAGGTGATTAAAATGGGAGCCTATGAAAGAGCTCAAGGAAATTATCAAGGCTGTTTTTTGGCCTTCTGTCCTTCCACCTTTGCTGTGTAAGGATGCAGCAACAAAGTGCCAGCTTGGAAGTGGAGAGCTGCCTTCATCTTGAACCTGCTGACACCTTCCTTGATTTTGGACTTCTCAGCCTCCAGAACTTTGAGAAATAAATTTTTGTTCTTTGCAGGTTGCCTGGTCTCAGGTATTTTGTTGTATGTAATAGCACAGACTAAGACACACGCACAGAGTCAACAGGGCTTTAAGGCACCTGCAGTAGCTTAACAGAGCCTGTATTAGGGGCCAGTGTCATAGCTCTGTTGCTGAGGATGACATGAGATGGTGGGTATAGCTCAACTCCTACTGTTGTCGTCTCTTCATGGGTAAGAAAGTCAGAAGAGGCCCTTCCAATGCCAACATCACATAACTGATTAGTCAGGCCCTCATTCCACTAGTTCTTAGGCCTTAGCTTGTCATTCAAGGCCTTCTTCCTACACCCTCCCCCTGAGTGAAAAGGAAATAAAGAAAGAAAAACAGGCGAGGCTGTCAAAATCTCTCATTAGATGTTAAGCCTGCTTTTGCTGGGTTTCTCAACCTTATATTCTGAGCATGTGCATCTTAAGAATTAGAAAAACCTTGACAAGAAATTGCATCCAGAGCACCAGGCTCACTACTCTGCATTCCTCTTTCTCTGAGACCTTAAGCCCTCAGATATTATCTGCCCACTATCCTTAAACTCCTATTTCTGTCTTTCCAGGCCAATAAGACAGATGCAAGCAGTTCTCTTTCTCTGTCCCTAAGCCCCACAAAGTAATTTAGAAAATACCTTCCTCTAGGCAAAAATTTTTTTCAACAAAATGCTAACAGCTCTAATCATAATGAGAAACAGGAAATAACTCCAATGATCTTCAATAGAAGAGTGGTTGAAATAAATTGTATCTATATATAATGCTACATTGTACTACAAACAAAAAAAGAAGAGTGAGATCTAGATGTATTGGTATGCAAAGATACACATGGTATACTATGTTACTAAGTGAAAAAAGCAATTTATAGAAGATTCGGTTTGGAAACTTTAAAAATATTTTTTAAAATCTAAGTATATACACCACATATGCATGGTATGCTGAGGGGAGATGGTTATAAAAGTATCTTCATTTTTCCCTCTTATGGTTTTTGTTTGTTTCCAGCATGCAAGAATTACTTTTACAACTAGAGGAAACAGTGACATAAAAGTTGATACATTTCATGTAGGAAAAAAGTAACATTTCACTACATCCTCTGGAATATAAACTTTTTTTTTTTTTTTGAGACAGAGCCTCAAGCTATCCCCCTGGGTAGAGTGCCGTGGCTTCACAGCTCACAGCAACCTCCAACTCCTGGGCTCAAGCAACCTGCCTCAGCCTCCCAAGTAGCTGGGACCACAGGCGCCCACCACAATGCCTGGCTATTTTTTGGTTGCAGCCGTCATTGTTGTTTGGCGGGTTCGGGCTGGATTCAAACCCGCCACCTTAGGTGTATGTGGCTGGCAACTTAGCCACTTGAGCCATAGGCGCCAAGCCTACCTTTTTTTTTTCTGACCAGCGTAATTTAAGTGTGCAGGGGAAGTTTAACTATTGGTTTATGTGTGCCAGGAGGTAATAAAAAAGGTTGAAAAACACTAGTGTAGAGGAATCTGGGTAGGGACAGGTGATGAGCACTCAGTAATGGAGGTGACACAGATACAGTCTGGCCACCCAAAAAGCTGGTACCTGAAAGGGCGTATGGGTGGGAAGGAGCCAGCTCCTGTGGTGAGTTTATCCTTATGGGCCCACACACCTTCGCTGGGGTGAGGTTGAGAGGAGTCTGTTTCCTGTCATTGGAGGTAAGCAGGTGGGGTGGTGAGGGATATTCTCTCTAGGGGAAGGGAGGAGAGCTGTGGGGGTGGGTTTAGACAGCAGGAACAGCTGACTTCTTTCTGAGGTCCAAGCTCAGCAAGGTCATGAACTCAGAGCAAGAAGAGAAAGGAAGGCTGAGGAAGGCTTGGACCAGCTGCTGGAGCAGGATGGGCCTGGGATGCTCCTTAGGTTGCTTGTAGGACTTTCTCCTGTGCTGTTGTGTCACACAGGCAGGGCAGGGCCAGACTCCAGATGTGCTGGCTGCAGCAGGGGCCCAGGAAGCCAGTTTCTGAGCCCTGGTCTTCCCCACCCTGCAGGGCAGGCAGTGAAATGGAGGGTGTAAGGACGTGGTACTCCTCTCCCCAGGCATCCTCCTGGCTTCTCTGCTCAGGTCCTTCTTTCCTTTATAGGTGTCAGCACAGCCAACTACCCCCAGGCCAAAGCCACAGGCCCCTCAATCTTTGACTTGTGTCACTGACCCCCATCTGCTCCTCCCTGGGGACTTTATGGACATCAGGGCTGGGCCTGGGCCTACCTCTGAAGCTGCAGGTATGTAGCTGGGGCCTGTCAGAACAGTGAGCACCCAGGTCCCAGGTTGTCAGAACAAGCTCAGACTCCTGTTGCTGCAGGCTGTATGGATCTGGAGGCCGAACTTGAGGGGATCCAGCAGCAGTTACAGCATTACCAGGCTACCAAGCAGAACCTCTGGTGAGGCCTGGGAAATATACTGGCAGGTGTTGCTTGGAAAGGTGGGAGGTCCCATTTTTCCCAAACCAGCCACCAGGGTCTTTAGGGGTAGTCTGCTGGGTTGGGAAGCCCTGTGTGCTCTCCAGTAAGCACCCACTCCCTCCACTGTGGCACTTCCAACTCAATCCATAGGTGGGCTAGAGGCCCTGCTTTCAGTAGGGGATGATGAAGTAAAACATTGTGATGATGCTGTTAATGTGTAGGGAAGACAGACCTGGGCCTCCAGCTACATTCAGGGATCTGGGGGCCATCAGCATATCATGTAGTAGCCTCAGAGAATCAAGGAAACAGGACTGGTCCCCTCATCTCCAGCTCTGCACAGGAGGGTACTCTCATCTGAGTCGCTGTTTACTGGGGAGTGTGGAAGGTGAGAGGAACAAGAACACACTGGCTTCCTAAGCCAGGGGCTGGTGTCTCTAGGCAGGATGTCCAACCAGACATACCCCTTCTCTCTACACCTCATCCTCCCATCACAATTAGCTAACATGCTTCTCCCCAAGCCAGAGAGGGTTCTGTCTGGACCCCAGCCTGGCAAGCAGCAGGTGTGCCCACCCTCAGGTCCTGTCAGCGGCAAGCCAGGAGCCTGCGCAGGTGGCTGGAGCTCAGCCGAGAGGAGCCCAGGCCTGAGGACCAGGAAATGGAGCTGCGGGTACAGGAGGAGTTGGAGGAGGTGAGGCCCCAGGCCAGCCTCTGGGACAACCCCACCACCAGCTATTTCTCCTCTCAGCCCAGACTGTCCCATGCCAGGTGGAGCGGCAGGTTCAGCAGCTGACCGAGGAGCTCCAGGCACAGCGCCAGCCCATCAGCTCCTACGTTGGCCGCATCCAGGCCCTGCGGCGTACCCTGTGCTAGTGTCTTTGCTCCAGGACCCCTCTAGGAACAGACTGCAGAGCCATACTGGGTTTTAGCTTTTTATTTCAAAATGTTTTGCAATTAAATGAATTACTGTTCAGAAGTCTCCCACTTTTCATACAAAAATACTGTGCTACTGATACAGTTGAAAGAGTTCTATGATTTCTCCTGCAGGAAAAATCCACAGTGGCCCCAGAGTCAACATGAGATCTGGCCCCATCTCAACCCTCAAGGGCTCCCTGAGGCCTCTGTACCTGTTAAGTTGGAAAGGTTTTCTAGGCACCAACCCCTCATACACCAAGGCTCCTCTGCCTCTAGCACAGGCCTTCAATCAATAGCAGCAACTTTCTCATGTTTCATTTGGGGCTGGATACAGGGAGGGGGGACATGAGCTCTCCTCTGGCTTTAGCTGGACCTCTGCCACAATGAGGACTCTGGCCAGCTCCTCAGGGCCTACAAAGGTCTGCATCATTAGTCACTGTCTGCAAAAGACACTGGAAGGTCCAGGGTGATGCATTCAGCTCCAAGTGCAAAGAAAGTGTTTTTTCCATTGAGGCAAATTTGGGAAGAGAAAGTGGTTTCCAGGAAGCTGCACAGCCCTGCTGGGGGTAGTATTCACAGTCTGTGCCAAAGAGGCACTTCACCCTGTGCAGGCCAAAGAAAGCAGAAGAGGCCAATGGACAATGGCCCAGGTGAAGGGGGGGACACAGCAAGAAGGTAGGTACACTATTACCACCTAATTGTCTTACAACAGTTACAACCAAGCCATGCTCAGCTGGGAGGAGCCTCCAGTTTATACAATGTTAAAAAGAGATCCAAAGGTGACTGCAATTGTCCCCTAGCCCCCAGCCTGTACTTTTTTCTTCGTAGGGTAGGGAAAAAGAGGGAACAGCAAAAGTTGAGGGCATGGCAGGGACTCCAGCCACCTCATGAGAAGGATACAGAACCTCTTGTCTGCACCTGAGTCAGGTGGGAGTAGAATCATCCCAATCCTACATGGTCAGATCCCTCCTCACCAGGATGGCCTCATGGCATTTTCCTTTTCTCTGGAAAAGATCCCTTGGCAGCCACTGGCAGGAAGAGGCTCTACAGAGAGCCCAGGGCCTCCCCAAAGTGGATTTTCTGTCCTGCTTTCAACTGGAAGTTGAAGTCTTTGGGGGCTTCGAAGATGAGCACAATGGTGGAGCCCAGGTTGAACTCACCCAGGTGCTCGCCCTTGCGCATGGGGATGCCCTCCTTGTTGGCGTGTGTCACGAAGCTGAAGTCATTGTAGGAGCCCTTGCTGTAACTTGGGCTGTTTGTGTGCAGGTCCTATGGCAGGAGGCGGGGTCAGAGTGCCACCTCTACCTGTGCTTGGGTCCTACCCCCTCTGTTGCTTGTTCCCAGCACCACCCCACCTGGCTCCAAAAGTGGAGTGGGGACAGCAGCTCAGGGCCAGGAGGGCCCAGTCTACCCATATCACACACAGCCCCAATACCTGCTATGAACTGGGCCCTGCCAGACAGGGAGAAACCAGACCTAACTGTTCTCTCAGCACACAGAAGCCAGAGGCCATCAGTCCCAAACTGATACCCAAATGGCAGCGCCCCCATGAGCAAGATGGGCACAGGCCTCTGTGAGTGCCAGCCCCCTCCCACATGCTCTGCTCTCCAGTCCACCTGGCCCACGCTGTGCTCCCTTGCTGTTCCTCATCTCTCCCTCCTTTGACCATGGCTCCTGGCAGAAGCCAAGTGCCAGGCAGGGAAGTTAATTCCTTCCTTTTCCCTCTGCCACCTCCAGTTAAGATGCAAGTGGCAGGAATGTGGGAAGAAGGCTTCAGCTAGTAGGAGGGTACTCAGGCCTGGCCAGAGATGTGACCCTCCCAGCATTTACAGTCCCACTGGATCCTGCCCAACAAGTGAGATCAATGGACCAAGAAGTCCAGACCTTGGCAGGGCCTGGGTCTTGCTCACCTGATCAAAGTAGATGCGAATGGAGCCCACATTGGTGGCCCCCACAGCCGTCAGTGAGAAGAAGCCGTGTTTCCAGTCCCCAGTCAGGACTACTCGCTCATTGTGGCAGAAGAGCTCTTTGATCCAGCGAGCCATGCCAGGGTTCACCGACATCAGAGAGCCTGTGGGGGCAAGGACCACTGCTACTCCCCATCCAAACCCAAGACCTAGAGAGACATGTGACCTATCACCTCAATTTCATTCCAAATGCAGAGCAGGCTGGACCCCAGGCTCCCTAAAGCAGTCAGCTCCTGGCCTCCACAACCCCAATCTGGAGCCTGGTCTCTTGGCCCTGCTGGGCTCCACTGCTCCTGCAGAGGCCTCCTGTTTAGAGGTTTCTCCAAGGACTGAGCCAGTCCGCAAAGCTGTCAGCACCTGGGGCTCCTCCCAGGAGGGAAAAGGTAATGACAGAAACTGAGTGCCTCTGTCTGAAGCCATGGGGGCAGCTCCCACTTACCCATTGGCCCTACCTGGGAAGTGTCGCCGATGGGAAATGGTCCAGTCAGTGGGGGAGTGAAAGCAGTGGTAGTCCCCAGGGGCCAAGTAGATGACACAGTGGTAGAGCTCGTTCCCTTCCCGAGTGACCAGCTGGTTCTTGAAGGAGTCACATGAGGTAGCTGTGGGGTGGGGACAGGCATGAGGACCGCACTCTCAGACCAGCTCCAGTGCCACCCAGCCCAGGAAGCAACAAGCACAGAGCCTGCACACAACACTCTGGGAAGCATCAAAGCTCTGGTGCCAGCTCTCAATGCCCGCAGCCTTCCCTGCCCCACACCCTCCCCGAAGTCTGGTCTGTCCACACAGCACAAGACAGCCTTGCTCTGCCTGCAGTGACCTACCTACTGGGAAGGGCAGGTCTTCTGTGCAGGTGCGTGGGCCCAGGAACGACTCCAAGGAGTAGGTAACCCCCTTCACCTGTTCTACCTCGCAGTTCTTCACCTGCCCAAAATTGAGGATCTTCCCATCTGATGGGCTGATCTGGAAGCACCAGGAGAGGCTTGCTGCTGGGAAGGAGAGCTTCTCCTCCCCTAGAAGACAGCCCCCATGTTGTCATCAGCTGAGTCCCTAAGGCCCTCCCCTTGCTGGATATGCTGGGCACATGGCTGTGCTGGGCAGGGGGGCCCCCATCCCTTGGGGTCCTCCCTAGGCTTGGAGGCTGCTGGCCTGGCTCCCATGACACAGGCAGGAATCCCATTTCTGCAGGCAGGAGGGCTGGGCCTCACCACGCTGTGCAGGCCACACACAGGCCGGGCCTGTGGCTTCAGCTTGCGCCGGAAGAACTCGCTGAGGTTGCGGTAGTGGTACAGATCCTCCACAGCGGCTTCCTTCATGTTCACCCCGAAGGTCCAGATGTACAGGCTGTAGACAGGCCCACGCAGCCAGAGTGGCAGCTCCACCTGGTTGAGGCGGCCCCAGGCCCGTGAGAGTAGACGTGTAGGCACTGACTTGTATAGGGCCACCTAAAGGTGGAAGGGCAGGGCCTGAGTTGGTCACACTGCCCCAAGCTCCAAAGCACCCCTCACTATAGGAGCGAACTCGCACCCACCAGAGGCTACCAGGCCCTGATGCCTGTACACTGGTTTTGTGATGTGGCTATTTCTCACTAGGAACCAGACTTGCACTTGCCAAATAGTCTCAGACTAAGGATTAGCATACAACTTGAGTTGTTTTAGATATTTCACATGAACGTCAAACAGTAGCTGCCCCAGCCCCAGGTAGACTCGCCAGCATGGTCTTCTTGAAGAAGGTATGGAGAGATATGAACACATCTGACCCTAGCCACAGTGTCAGTGTACGGCAGGGGCAGTGGGCATCATGCCCTTGTCCCAGCTTGCTGCCCAGACCTCTGGGAGGAGACTTCAAGGCACCTGGACTAGGTCTTTACAGGAAGCAAGACACCTGAGCAGCATCAGGAATTTTTCTGAGGCAGATCTGCACTACCTACTGTCATCTAGGCCTGAGCTATAGACACAGGCTTCATGGCCACCACAGGTCTAGCCGGTATGCAGAGGGCCTGGCTGCTCCCAGTCTGAGCCCTGCAGCAGGCCCTGCATTCAGAGGCTTCTCCTGGGACTAAGCTAGACCACAAAGCCATCATACCTGGGGCTCCAACCAAGAGGCAAAGGGAACTTGACCCCTTGGGTCCCTCCCTCCAACACAGCCTGGAGCACCTAACCACAGGTCTAGATGGGCACTGGATCCTTACTCATTGGGTTCTGGAGCTTCCAGGTGCCCAAGGAGTGGCAGCCTATTAAACCTCAGGTGCTGCTGCCATAGTGGGAATTGCCTTGAATCAGCAGCTACCGGTTCTCCAAACACACCAAGACACAAACTCACCAAGGCACAGAAGTCATTTAATTATAACTTTCAACATCTCTCCAATGTCTGGAATTAGTGCTTCCCAGAGGGTTATTCTGACCCCTCCCAGCCACCTGGAGGGCAGCTGTGTGACCAGGCACTGGATGGATCCTGGTCTAATCTCCATTGTGCCTTGGTGCCATTGAGCGCTTGTGACACCCATCTGGGCTATCAAGGGCCTAGGAATAGGGTTTCCTTGGAGTCAGCCTGCCCAGGAAGCTGAGAGCAAGAGTGAGCCCTCTAGGGACTAGAGTGGCCAGGCCAGCTCCTTGCCCAGTCCAGGGAGAGGCATTTGCATAGCCTTCTGGGTCCTTACCCTAAGGGCTCCAAACAGGCCCCAGCCTTCCTAAACCACCCTTTCATATCAAGAATTTGGGCTCTTCTCAAAACCACCTCTTAGCTCCCTTCTGCCCGAACACAGGAATCAGAGACAGATACTCTTTTTTTCCTCCAGAACCAGGGCCCCAGAATGGCACACATGAGGCGGGCAGGGAGAGGAAACAGTGTACAGCGAGTTTTCAGTCACTTTCTTAGGAATTGTGTGGCCACCAATAAGCCTTGCCTTTTCAAAAGCTGCCTTGCCCTTCCCAGCAATGAACTTTCTAATACCACCCACCAAGGGTGCAGCCATCACCTCCGTCCCTGACAACCCATCTCCTTCTTGGTCTTTCTTGGACCCCTGGTCCCCCTCCGGGAGAGGTCAGGGACCACGGCAGCCTGAACAATACTTACCCTGCTCACAGGCCGCCATCCCACCCGGCTGAGTGGTCTGAGGGCACCAAAGGGCAGGAGGTAGTAGAGGACGGTCAAGGGCCAGGAGCGCAGTCTCAAGGCAGGTCTGGACATGCAGCTCAGCTGCCCCAGCCTCCGCCTCAGGGCCAGCTGGGGAAACTGCAACCTGCAGGGCACATGTCCATGCACAGCTAGGATCAGTGACCAGACTCTGGGAGGGACCCAGAAGAGCCTGTTCTGTCCACCCACCCTCTACCAGCTGCCTCACCCATGGGGTGACAGAGTCCTACAAGCACGGGCTACACCTCGTTCCAATCCCACTGTGAGCCCAGGGCTTGGCTGCCCCTGGCTGGCGGTCTCACTTCTCAGTTTCTCCTGCCAGCCAACCAGCTGGGAGGACTGGGATGCCGGGTAGATGAAAGGGAGTTACCTCTCAGGTGGAGCAGCTGCTGGGCAGGAAAGGGGCCTGGCGTGGGGAATGCACAGTGGAGAGCCTGCTTTGCACCCCCTCCCTCTCAAGGCCAGCTCTGCCTGAGCCTTGGCTGCACACCATACTACAGAGCTATGACCTGGTCAGGGAGGTGACCATTCGCTGAATCTTACTACCATCCCTTTGCAGAATCTGGGATATTCTCTTCCTGGTTCTAGATAAGATAAAGGAAGCACTTAACACACAGGCCCCCACCCCACAGGACAGCTCCATCCAGCTGCACAGTCCTGGTCTTTCTACAGCAGATCAGGTTCTTTAGCTCATCACCAGGTTTAGGAGGGGCACCTCCCTCTCCCTGCTCTGCTGGGGTCACACCCTCCACCCAGGTGCCTCCTTACAGCAAAGGTGGTTAGGCCTCCCACCAACACTCCCAGCACAAATTCAGTGAGTTCAGCACAGGCTCGGCAGGGGTCGCAGAAGCTGGAATGAGCCTTTCCAGCAGAACCCTGGCCTTCTGAGCAGGACCCAGGTCCTACACACCTTGTCCCATGACTAGGTCCTCAAAAATTCTTCTGAGGCCCCAGTGTAGCCATCAGGAGATCACACTGCCGCCCACTCTGAGAATATCCCCAGGCTCGGTTTCCTTATCTGCAAAGTGACTGCTTTCAGCTAGAAAATCTAAGGCTGCCATCTGAAATTGTGCTCAGGAAGAGCTGGATATTCTCTCAGTTGCTGAGCAAACCAAGGGACAAAGAGGCATCTCAGCTGATAGTAAGCACAAAACAAACAGCTGAGCCAATGGCCAGGCCACAGGTGGGGTACAATGCAAGGCAAGGCTCTGCATTCACAAGCTGTGCATCCCTAGAGCACCCCACATGCCACCTTCTTTCCTACTACCCCACTATGATTTAAAAGGTTTGGGAATGTGGCACGGGCCAAGCAAAGACAGGCAAATTACTGTTCTCCCTGGGGCCTCTCCATCTGCCATGCTCACTGCAGAAAAGCAGGAACCAATCCTGGGAGAACTGCAACCTCTGGTCAGCTCAAAGAGGTATGGGGAAGCCTATCCCAGAGAGGAGGGGGTGAGGATGGGGGAGAAGATGAGGAACACCAGGGCAAGGAGCACTAGAATCAGGTCCTGAAGCCTACTGGCTGCCTCCCTTGCTGGGCCTCTCCTACTCAGGGCACTTGGCCCCCCAGGCCAGGCCCCCTCCAGCCTCTAGAGCTGACCCACACCTCCATAGGCTTGCTGCCACCTCTACTTTGGGGTTGCTGGACATGGACTCTGACCTTCTGGAGTTTGTGGCGGGGCAGAGGGGTCAGGACATGGTGGGCAGCATCTCACCATTTTGCTGTGCGGAGTTCTGGTCCTCGCAGTGCCTCTGACTGACACATCCTGGGCAGGCGCAGGAAGGGCAGCCAGGCTGGCTCGCCTTTGTTTTCCTCTTTCCTCCCCTTCCCCCGCACCAGAGGATCTCCCGCGCTGTCACTGCTCCAGGGGCTCTGTCTCTGTGAGGCCGAGGCTGGCTGTTGGCTGCTGGTGCCGTTGCTTCCCCACCCTGGTTCAGTCTTGGTGGCCCAAAGGGCAGTTAAGAGGGTCAGGGCTATTGCAAACAGATAGGCACTGGTCACATTCCTGCTCAGGCCACTTGTCAGGGTTTGCAGCCTGAGGGAGCAGCCCCTGCACTCAGCCCACGCTGCACTGTGCCCCAGGCCTGGCTGCCTGCCAGTCCCTCCTGCCGGAGCTGAGCCAGCTGGGCTGGGGGCTGCAGGTGGGCGAGGCACCCAGGCTGCCTGTTCCAGTGAGCCATGGCAGGGAGAACAGATGCCACCACTGCCAGAGTTTCTGGGAGCCTCTCGGCTACAAGAGCACAAGGTGGGAATCTGAGCCCTGAGCCCTGAGCCCTAGGGCCGAGAGCACAACGGCATCCTGTCTGTGGCAACTCCCTCTCCAGGACCTGACCCATTTTCAATTTAGATTACTAAGTAGCACCTGAGGAATGAGATGAATGGGAAGCCTGGAAAGGTACAGTGATGGGAGCCTGGCCATCTGACCTGTGCCAGCTCTCTATATACCTTCTCAGCCTCAGAACCCCCTAATACCTGGGCTCTGACCTCCTCTTGGACCCCTCAAGCTGTGCACTGTGTGACCTCAGAGAAAACCAACCAGTCTGTGGCTCAGAACCCACTGAGACTGAAGACCGAACCAATTCCCTCCACTTTCCCATCTTTAGTTCAGAAAAGCATTTTGGCCAGGGGCCCTCCCTGGGTATCTGAGAGGACACACCCAGGCTCTACACAAAGCCATTCACCTCCGCCTGCACAGATAACAAGGAAGGACAGCAAACATTCTGCAGCTGTTGCTATCTCAGTCCAGGGCAATCAACGGCCTCTAGGCCCCAGGAAGGATATGAGCTGATAGAAGCTCATCCCTCTGGGCCTCCTACCCTAAGGACAGTCCTGGAAGGGGGCAGGGGCCTGCTGCCCTCTTTAGATGGAGAAATGTGGCCCCCAAGAGCTGCTTCCTAAGGCACAGAACAGCTAGGCAAGGACTCATGGCCACAGCCAACACACTGTGACAGAGCAAGAGCCAAACTCAGACATGCCTCTAGGTACAAAGGATGAACATCAGACACCCTGGCAAACCCTCCTCAGGTCCAGAGGTACCTGGCACCACCAAGAGCTGAATCCCTTGGTATGCTACTGGCCTCTGGGATTTGAGACAATAAGCAACTAAGGTCTCCGGACATGGCACGCACTTCTCTTCCTGACCCAGGAAGTGGCAAGGCCTGGGCCACCCCACACCAAGCTGTCCAGGTCTCTCTCCTCAATGAGTAGCAAGGATGGTTCACTTCAGGGTGAGCCAGATGGGAGGCTGTCCACCCTCCAAACAGATGCACACAAGCCTCCTCCCTCAGGAAGGTGGCAACACCAGGAGGGCAGCACAGGCACAAGACACCTGACCCATTCCATCCCACGGCTCCAGATACTGCTATTTCTGCCCCAAGTTTATGTCCAGCCCCTTGCCAACTTCCCATCCTCAATGGTCAGGTTGTTCCAACCGTCCTGCCTACTTACTGAGAACACCTCGGGCCCACCAGGCTCTGCACTGGCCTCCTGCTAGGGAGACAGGCCCAGAGAGGTGACGGGCAGTCCAGGGCGAGTCCAGTGCCTACATCTAAAGAAGAGGTTCTTTTCCTGTTCAATGAAGTGCAGACTAGACATTGAGTTCACACCCTGATTCCAGAAGAGACAAGTGTGGCCTTGTGGGATGAGGTTGGAGGGAGAAACCTCAAGAGCACTGCCTCCTGCCAGTTTTCCTCACTGTCCTGCTACCTGGATGTGACCACTGCAACCTTTTAATTTGTCAGAAAGGCATAAACCCAGAAAAATCCAGCTTGGCAAAAAATCATGAGTTCTCAAAGCAGATTCCTGCTTGAACCTTGGCATTTCATTCTCCCACAGTGCTGCAAGGGAGCCGGGTCAGACCGTCTAGTCCCAGCTGGGGCCCTGCTGAGCACTCAAGGCATGCAAGGCCTGGCTGGCAGGCCAGACACCCACCAGGGGAGGGGAGCCCTTGGCTCTTCCTTCCTACAGTGGAGGAAGCTCAAGGGGCCCAAAACTGAGGAGCTGTTTCTCTGGAGAGATGCTAAGAACCACTCTGAGGGGTCAGGCCTCCTCAAAGTCAAGGACATTCCACAGAGCTAAATTTTGGGCTATGACCAGCAGAACTTTAAAGTCATTACAGGGCCTAAGGACCAGTCACCTGGAACATGAGAACTCAGAGGGCTCTGTGGCAGGGAACAACCTGGTCACCACAACCCCAGCTGTCCTCCTCCACCCCTTCACCAAGAGCCAGGAAAGGCCTTAGCAAGCCATAGGTTCTGTATTGGTTGCAGTTCTGCAGCTAGAAAATGGGAAGGGAAATTCCTCCTGCCCACCCCTTAAGCCTCAGAGCATAGCTGTGACTATACCATCGCCCAGAACAACTCTGCTCAGAAACCCTCACTTCCACCCAAGAACCCAGTGTGGCCTCACCTCAGCCCCCAGATCTGGCTCCCGACACCTCACTTCTTTCCAAAAACACAAACCCTCACTCTGAAAGGGCAGAGGTTTCTACCCCAGGAAGAAGGAAAGAATGAAGCTTAGGTGGCAGTTCTGTGAGAGGATCCCAAGCTGCAGGGGTAGTGACTGCCCAGGAGTAAGAGGCCTCAGCTGAAGAGACCACACAAGGAGAGAGGACCAACCATGTCAGGATATGCTGTTCTGGGGGTTCATACTCAAGCAGCACAACAATATCCCCACCTACCCCTCACTGCCCAGGACAGAGGCCACGGCACCTGCTCCCCCCAGTGGAATGGAACATTCCAACTGAAGTTGGATGTACAGACCCAGACCAGCCAGCAGTTACTATGGCGTGGTGTGGGTGGGTGCATGTATAGAAGCGTGGGTGTCAGGTGTAAGGTGGCTGTGGCTCATAAGCAAGCATGTGCGTATGCATGTGTGCACTTGCACGTGTGTAGATGTGTGTGCCTAAGCTCGTGTTCCTGGGAGTCTAGTTTGAGCCTCAGCAAGGCAGAGCCAGCAGTGAGGGAAAAGGGACTGTCCCACAGACCCCTAACCAGCTCTCCTAGGACTCTGCAACTCTTGAGTGCTCAGCCAGGGACACCCCATCTCTATTAAGATGATAAAACACCTATCTCTTTTTTTTTTTTTTTTTTTTGAGAAAGAGCCTCAAGCTATCTCCCTGGACAGAGTGCTATGGCATCACAGCTCATAGCAACCTCCGACTCCTGGGCTCAAGCGAGCCTCCTACCTCAGCCTCCCAAGTAGCTGGGACCACAGGTGCCTGCTACAATGCCTGACTATTTTTTGGTTGCAGCCGTTGTTGTTTGGCGGGCCCGGGCTGGATTCGAACCCATCACCTTGGGTGTACATGGCTGGCTCTTGAGCCACAGGCGCCGAGCCTTATCACCTATCTCTTAAGAGCTAAGGTCATCCCTCCTAAAGCCTCAGCTTAAACTTCCAGGTCCCCAAATCATGTGTCTAACGGCCTGACCTTGGCTGAGCAGACTCCCCCAGAAGCAAGGGTCTAGGTTTCTCCCCAGCACCTGGCAGCTATGTCCAGTGGGGCAGATCAAGCCTTACTCCCCTCTGTTCCAGGGCTAGCAGCAGACCAATTCACAAGTAGGGGATAGGGAAAGTGGATTCTCCCTGGACAAAATGGACAAGCCATCCTGGAAGCAAGGGCAAAGGAAGAGGGAGCAAAGAGAATGGCCCAGAGGTGCCTTCAAGAGGCTCAGGAACCAGGGGAAGAGACAGGATGTCATAGGCCATCTAAATTGCCCAAAGAGGAATCTCCTCTCAGATGACCTTTGGCACCTATGGGGAACAGGGCTCTGCAAAGAGGCAGCACCACCCTCTCCCCAGCCCACAGGTGCTGACACAGTGACAGTCCTACTGTCCTTTAGTCCTACTGAAGAATAGGGCACTTCCCTCTCCCTCAGACACCCTGTCCCCACCCCCCTCAGGCAGCATGTAGAGATGAGGAATTCTCAGTGAGGGAGGCACAGCAGCTGAGCCCATGCTCCACGACAGAGCACCGCCAACGCTCTGCCGACATTTCCCAGCATTGCCCTCACTTCCCGCACAGACAGGAGATGCTGCAGGGCTTGGAGGAAGTGAGCTCATGCAGCCTAGGCCCCGTGACCCATGTAGGGGGACGGAAGCCCACAACTTGATCAAGACTATCTGTCTGGTTGAGTTCCTCAGGCTCCCACATCCTTCCCAGCAGTGAAATAGCCACCCCACACTCGCAATGAGCTAGGACACTCCCCCTGGGGGTCCAGTCCTCTGGGCAGGCAAAGCAGGACAGGGCAAGGCAGGGGAGGGCGCCTTCCTAAGAAGTCACCTGTGGCTCCCGAGCTCAGCTCCTTCACCGCTCACCAGCAGGTGGGTCCCAATTCGCCTTCCCGGCTCCAGCCTCTGACTCCCCGGCTGGCTGCCTTGCCTCAAACCCTTGGGGTGGGCGGGCTCACACTCCAGCCACTCAGACTGCTAGGGCGGAGGCAGGAGTCCAACCTGGGCCACCGTTAAAGCCACGGCTCCCTCTGAGCTCCAGCCAGGCCCAGCCGCCCGTCCAGCCCGAAGGCTCCTTTAAGAGGAGGGGCCAACCCAGGGATGAAGGGAAGAGCAGCGGTAGGGGAACTGTTCAGCCTGGACAATGTCGGGGATGGCCCCACCCCACACCAAGGGTGCCTCAGCCCTCTCCCCTGATCCTCCTCTCTGCTGACCTGTCTGTACTCAGCCTGTGGCTGGCCTCCAGGAGCTGCTGCCTCCCTCACCACTCCTCCACTTCCAGGCAGGCTCAGGCCCCCAAAGGCTGCTGACCTGAGCCGGGGTCCTTGATCATTCCCACACTCCATCCTGAAGATGTGAGGCAATTCCCAGTCTTCGTGGGGTCCTCCAGGCAGGCATACCCAGGACATATAAAATGCCCTAACCCTAAAAGTAACATAGACCAGTGAACAAGCCCAGATGAACAAGGTCCAGCCCCTGGCCCAGAGCACACAGGCTTTCCCCTGCTGGGATGAACATCTCATGGCATGATGTGTGCGTGTGTCCTTCTACTCCACTAGAGGGAAGGACCCCAGTCTGCTGGGATAGCAGCCTGCCATGATAGCCACAAAGGCGCCAGGTGCCCAGAAAGCACTGGGTTCACATGAGATGGAATGAATCAGCTTAACACTGTTTAGGGAAGAAGGGAGATAAGAGGAGGACCACCTTTCAACCAAAGAAAGGGTATAGAATCAAGCTGCCTCATTCACACCTGCATAAACAGCTCAGCATTTCCAACATCCCTCATCCATTTGGCCTCAGAAGGCTCAGTCTTCTCCCTTTGGGCCACTACACAACTCCAGCTTCTTCTGACCACTAAGAATTTTGTTTTCTAAAATAATTACCATTTGAAACAGGAGGAGAGTGCTTACAGGGCTTGTGGAAAGATGAGGCTCATGGGCCAAGGCAGCCAGCATTTCCCAGCATTGCCAGGAATCCCTACAATGCCATGCAGACACAGCCCCATACCTTTCCTCCTTAGCCGGATCTAGCCCAAGCAAGTGCTACATGACAAGCCACTGATGGGGGCAGGCCTCATGGATTCCCACGATATTCCCTTCCTGGGAACTGTACCTTGCAGAGGTAAGCAATGTACCATTCTAGCCCAGAGCCTGAAGTCCTGGAGGAAGACTGGGAATACCTGACACACAGGCTGCCTCTCATATTCTCCCATCCTGAGCCCACAACAGACATCACCATGCAGGTCCTTGAAAAATATCATTTCAGGTGGCACCTGTGACTCAGAGGGTAGGGCGCCAGCCAAATATACTGAGGGTGGCGGGTTCAAACCTGGCCCCAGCCAAACTGCAACAAAAAAATAGCCAGGCGTTGTGGTGGGCACCTACAGTCCCAGCTACTCGGGAGGCTGAGGCAAGAGAATCACCCAAGTCCAGGAGTTGGAGGTTGCTGTGAGCTATGTGATGCCACAGCACTCTACTGAGGGCAATAAAGTGAGACTCTGTCTCTACAAAAAATAATAATAATAATAATAATAACAAAAAAATAAATAAAAATGCCATTTCATCATAATGCTGATGAGGAGGAAAAAAGCAATTCCTGGCGGAGCACTTGTTAGTAAGCAGGTTCTGCCTACTCTCCTCACATCCACATGAGGTTTCTCCAGGCATTCTGGTTCCCCCCAACTCCCAAAGCTATCTATGCACATTAGGTTCACTGGTGTGTCTGACTTGTCCCAGTATATGTGAGTGTACTGAGCAATGAGACAGCGTCTTGCCCAGAGTGGGATCCTATCTTGCACCCTGAGCTGCTGAAATAGGGTCTGGTCACCTCAACCCTAAGATGAGCAGGTAAATAATCATCTTACTTTGTTTTTGTTAATCTTTCTTAAGTATAGATATAGATAGCTCACATTTATTTTGATTTTTAATGTTAGACGTGTTTGGGGGCAGCCATCATTGTTGTTTGGTGGGCCTGGGCCGGATTCGAACCTGCCACCTTGGGTGTACGTGGCTGGCCCCTTAGCCACTTGAGCCACAGGCACGGAGCCTGTTTGGGGTCTTTATTTAGAAGTCTGGTGACATTTTTGTGATTAGAAATATGTGCTGTGATGGCTCGGTGCCTGTAGCTCAAGCAGCTAGCGCCCAGCCACATACACTGGAGCTGGCGGGTTCGAATCCAGCTCGGGTCTGCCAAACAACAATGACAACTACAACCAAAAAATAGCCAAGCATTGTGGCGGGTGCCTGTAGTCCCAGCTACTTGGGAGGCTGAGGCAGGAGACTCGCTTGAGCCCAAGAGTTGGAGGCTGCTATAACGCATGGCACTCTACCCAGGGCCACAGCTTGAGGCTCTGTCTCAAAAAAATAAGAAAGAAAGAAAGAAATATATGCTATGGGAGCTTAACTTTTTTAGTCTATGGTAGAACTGATTTCACTTAAAGTTGAAGATTTCAAGAACCTATGCACAAGGTTAAGTGAGGACTTACTGGAATTGATCCTAGCATTCTCTGAACCCCAGTGAGACTGCAGACCCCTTCTCACCTCAGAGCTGCAAACATACACCACATGAAACAGGATAACAAGGAGTTTAAAGCATAGAAGGACGCAGGCACAGAATCCAAGCACCATCAAATTCCAGAACCAGGAAGACCACTCTCACTTCCCCAAAGCCTCCAGGTACTTGCAGCCCAGGCCACACAGCTTCCCTGGGTACAGACGGAAATGCAGCCCGAGTGAGATCTGCAGGAGAAAGGTCTGCAGATGACAAGCCTGAGATCTGAACACACTCTGCCTTACCGCTGCTAAGCAAGCTCTACAACTCCAATGGCCAGAGCCTTGGATGGCCCAGCAGGCTGCTCTGTGCCCACTGGTGTTCCTTTTCAATCACTCTAAGCCTCTAAGCCTAGTAAACTGGTGCTTTAAACCCATAAACCAGCCCACCAGTCTGTCCTGAGATTAGCCTTCCAACTAGACCTCCGCCACATTTATTTGCCAGGGAAATGCATTCTGAGTTTCAAACAATTAGTTACCAAATGAATTTCTTGGGGGAGAACAACAATCCTCTGGGGAAAATTTATTTTCCCACCTTAAACAAGGTAGCCCTTTCTGGTCAGCTAAGTCCTTAATTTTCACTCCTACCCAGCTAAGACTCCCCTGGGTGGGAGTGCCACCTAGTGTCATTGTGAGGGGCTGCAGGCCCCAGGGACACCCACAGACAGAGGCTTCCCCACCTCAGTCAATCCACTCATTCCCACTTCACTAGTTCCTAGCTACATGAATTTCATGCAGTATATACCCTCTAGCTGGATACTCTGTGCCCTGGGACAGAAGGCGGTCATGGGACAGGTGTGGCAGGTACTCTCAGCTAATTCTCATTCCCTGGGAGCCAGTAGAGGCCCCAGAGCAGGCGCCCTCAAACTGCGGCCCATAGGCCACACACGGCCCGCCTAGGACATTTATCCAGCCTGCCAGGTGTTTTTGCCGCTGCTGCCTGTCCTGCTTAGCAGCCGACTCATCCCGGGGCCCGCAGTCTGGCCCTCCAACGGTCTGAGGGACAGTGAACTGGCCCCCTGTTTAAAAAGTTTGAGGACCCCTGCCCTAGAGGAAGATGGCTGATGTCTCATCACTGGCCTGAGGAACCATAGGCAGGCATCAGCTTCCCAGTAGTCTGGGCAGAAAGCCTGGTAAGGTCAACGTGAGGGCACTTCCTTTGTACACAAGGTTCTCCAGCACTGCCCACTTCCCTGCTCAAGGTTCAGGGATGGCTCTTAGCTGTTCCCTTAGGCTGCACAACCTCTGGGATGCCCCTGGTCACGCAGAGTCCCTCCAGCAGCTCCCCAATGGAGAGAAGGCTGTAGCAGGATACAGAAAAAGGGTTTCAGCCAGAGCAAGCCCAGCAAATAGCTCCACACAGGGGCACAGGCTCTGGAGCCAGGCACCCCTTCCCAGGAGTCTAGCTTGTTTTTAGGTTCCACGTCTCCTTCAGGCACAGTCCTCCACTCTCCCACATGCTGGCCACTCAAAGGAGAGAAAGTAGCTCCCAAGTGGTACCTTGGCTGGAGAGAAGGGCTGGGATGGGGCCTGAGGCCTGGCCACACGGCAGCACACTGGACATGAGAGCGTGACTATGTTATCCCTGAGGTAATCGTAGCAGGAGGGGCCCTGCCATCTCCTCCTGCCCTAGAATGAACCCATGATTCCCTGAGGACAGAGCTTGCCCCTGCTGGCCACTTAGGAAAACTACTCTGCTCAGGTGGTACCGAGCAGGCAGGAGGCTCTGCTTCCCTCCTCACCAACTCAACTATTTACCCATCTTATCATCCATGGTGGTTTTCTCCACACCTAATACTACTCACTAAATCTCTACTCCCCGCCAGCACAGGACCAGGTATTTACACATACATCTTTCTCACTTACCAGTTTTATGAGTTAACAGCAGCCCTCTTTATAGATGAGAATAAAATAACAGTATTTATATACAGTTTAAAAACGTGCCTAGCATGTCTAAACTCTCCATGTTCAAGTATATGGTAGTGCTGAGGAGCTCCAGGCGGGGCATGGGGACAAGAACAGGACAGAGAGCTCTTCACACGGTCCTGTCTTATGCCTAAACTGGATGGCGGAAGAATAGACAGGCTGGTGTGTCTTCATTCCATTTCATGAATTGGAATGATGCACCACATGTTTTTGAAAATTTCTAAACTGAGGCTAGAAACAAGGCACTAGTTGCCAAGGCAGGAGCCAGTGTCTCTACAAGCCCTATTGCTCCTAACTAAGGCTTTTCTTCCATACACTGGCCCACAGCACCCCAGGGCTGGCCAAACAATGAACAACAAAACTGCATCATTACACTGAGATGTGTGCAGATGTATTTAGGGGTAAAGTTTCATACTGTCCTTGCAAAAGTTTCAGTGTAAAATGCACACATATGGAGATAAAGCAAGTATAACAAAACAATAACTGTTCAATCAATGACATATGAGTAACTCTTATTCTTTCAACTTTTCTACTCTGCTCAAGTGCTAGCAATTTAAAAAGTTGGAAGACTTTCCTAAACCACAGGAAAAACTCCTAAATTCTATTAGTAATGGTGAGAAAAATCCAAACCCCTATTCTACACACCAAACTTCTCCAGACCTGAGGGGAGGGAGAATATGTGGGGCCTGCTCTGGGCATATCCCAAGGCTCCCACCAAGGGTCCTCAGGTGGAGGAACTCAAGACTGAACATCTGCCATCTGTTTCCTGTTCACTCAGCACCAAACAGCCATGTGCCTGACTCAGGCTGGGTGCTGGTGTTCACAATATTAGTCTTTGGGGCTGACAGGAGAGGCCAGCTGCCAACCAAGGCTGGCTCTGTAGCCAGGTCCCTCCCATCTTTGCAGAGTCACTTCCAAGGGCTGGAGAGGCCTGGAGGAGGAAGGACCCATGGGAGTAGGGGTGCCTTACCACCCCAGGCATTGTGTCTTCTGATAAAGGAAGAAAGGTACCTCCCAACTCAAGACAGGATAAGCCCGGGTGCGATGGCTCATGCCTGCAATTCGAGCACTCAGGGAGGCTGAAGTGGATGGACTGCCTGAGCTCCTGAGTTCAAGACCAGCCTGAGCAAGAGCAAGACCCCATCTCTAAAAATAGATGGGTGCTGTGGCAGGTGCCTATAGTCCCAGCTACTTGGGAGGCTAAGGAAAGAGAATCACTTAAGCCCAAGACTTTGAGGTTGCTGTGAGCTGTGATGCCATAGTACTCTACCGAGAGCGACATCGTGAGACTCTGTCTCAATAAAAACCAAAAAACAAACAAACAAAAAATCTGCTTTCTTATTATAAACTACATTACAGACTATTTAAATGAGTAACTAATCGATGTCAATTATGTCTTAATTAAAGATGACCTGAATTTTGAGTAGAAGTTCTATTTTAGTGACTATCAGAGGATTTGTTTTTAAATTTCTAGAGAAGCAATAGAGACAGTTCAGACCCTATGAGGGAGTTTTCCAACTCATTTGAAAATTCAATTTCTCAGGATAAGTTTTTAAATTATTTCACAGTGCAGCATCACTTGTTTACTTGGTCAAACTTTCCCGTAAGGTGACACGCCAGCAGAGTAGCAAGTATACTTTTAGACAATTTTGTAGCATCCACAGGATCTTAGTGTCATGGAGTCGAGGATTATAGGATCAAGGTGATGAGTGGCTGGCAATAACCAACATTAGATTATTGAGCTTTGATAGATACTGTGTAGCCATAAATTATGTAATAACGACTCTGTCCTCTTAAAGAAGATTAGGCACAACTAAGAGAATAA
>CAUYQV010187735.1:0-32480 GCA_963574575.1 Galagoides demidoff
TATAACTGAGAAAATGACATGAAGGCTGTGTTGATCAGTTTGATGGAAGTATTTCAGATTGCATGTGAAAACCCCACACTGTACCCCAGAAGTGTATTAATGTACATAGTTATCATTCAATAAAAAAAATTTAAAAAAAAAGAAGTTAATGAACATAAGTTCTTTATTTCCTTGACCAGTAAATTAGCAAAAAAAAAGGAAAAGAAATTCTGAACAGTTTTATTCTTCTGTTTAGTGAAAGAGGAGCCTAATTCAAGACTCTCAGATGCCAGTGGGAAAAATACCTTCCCCATCCCACTTCTCTTTTGTTATTGCTTTTGTTGTGTTTTAGGCTATCATTCATCAAACACACACTACGTGTCAGGCATTGGGACAAACACCTATATCTAGATATTTCATCTTTATGACGATTCCATGAAGTTTTTCTAAACAAAGCCCCAGTAAGATTGTCAAATAAAACTCCTGCAGATAGGTGGCCAAAATTTTTCTCTAAAAATCAGTCTCTAATTCACAGAATTTGACTCTACCTTAAACATAGCCAGAAGGGTGTTGCCTTCCAAAATTATGTAGCCTGCCTTAGGGAGGAATTCTCTGACATCAACATGCTATGATGGGAAGAGCATAGATGCCTTGCGGTTGAATATATTTTTTGCAAACTTGGAGGCAAAGCCAAACCTCTCAAAACTTTAATTCTTCATCTGAAGAAGGATTAACAACAAACTCAATGGCTTATCATGAGATAGAATCTAGTAAGATACAAGTAGCCTGGAAAGAAGTGTCCAATAAATGACAGATTCTGATTATTACCCTCCCTATCATCATCATCTCCTGATACAGTCTCAGATTCCTTGGGGAAAAAAAATGCATAGGAAATGAATGGAAAATAAGCCTTCTCCATGCGGCAGTTGTACATATTGTATGTATACAACAATATATAGTCACTTCATGTTTAGCGACCAATTGTATCCTTACTCCTTTTTTCTAGATTATTGATCACATATCCAGTTTATAAAAGTTTAAAAAGTTAACTATGAAGTAATGTAAGGACTTAATTCATTTCAAATGAAGCTGAAGGGACAAAAAAATAGACTGGAGGTTAAGCTAGGAAAGAAAGGAGGGAAATTGATGAAATTGGTAGATGGGGAAAAATTAAAATGTTACCTACTTTTCTCCTTTCTCTGTTCCTGTGTGAAATCATTGTAGGGCTGCAGTAGCATCAGCATAGACATCCTTGTGCCATTTTGTTTCTGATGAAGAGTAATCCATTCATTCTTTGATGTACTTCTTAAGGCTCGGCAGATGCCTTTATCTGAGAAGGTTAAATCACGGAATCCTCAAGAAAAATGGGTAAAAAACATTTAAAACTGTGCAAATGGAGAATAATATACCATTTTTTCTTCTTTTGTTCCTCCTCACTAGTTCAGGACTTCATCCTTTGGCAAATGTTGCAAAGTAAGAAAAATGCTCAAAGTTCTCAGCTTATTTATACAAAATTAAAAATATTAAAAATATGTCATTTCTTTAACTGCTTTAATATCGCGTGCACTTTGTTAATAGATGTGTCACATTCTTGAGTCAGGGGCCTTGACTCTTTCTGGAACAGGTGTCCCCAGAGGTTTCTTCCTGTCTCTACACAAGGCCTCTGTATCAAAGGCGCCTTCCCTGAGTTCTCCCTCAGCAGTAAGTTCCCATCAGTTGCTACCCTCCTTACCCAGCTTTTCTTTGTTTCTTCAGGGCACTCGTCATTATGTACCATCTATCTATTCCTTCAGCGTCATTCTGAGTCCATTAGCATGTAGGCCCCACAAGAGTCTGGACTTTGTTTTGTTCACTACCGTGCGTGTGGCATGAAAAAAGAATTTGGCAATAATTATTTCAAGGTTAATTCAGTGATTATTAAACGAGTGAGTATTAAAGACCATTGTCTTCTAGAAGAGCAAAGTCCTCACTCATTAGATGTCAGAGGGTATCAAAAATTATCAGTACATTTAAAATAGCTTATATCATTATTATGCAATCCATGTATGTAGGCACTATTAAAGTGTCTAAGAGTATGCTAGAATTTTCACTTAAATAACTCTGGAGAAATAACCACTTTGGAGGATTTACAGATGCAGTGTCAAATGACCCCATTCAAGGTGTCTATGGGGCCACCTCAAAATGGTGTGGGTAAGAATTTTTTTCAAACCCAGCATAAGAAAGGGCCTCAGGTGTCCCGGATTAGTGAGTGAGTAGTTATGTGGAGTTCTGGGGAGCAAATACTCTGTTACCATATCTTAGATTCAGTATCCTACTTGGATAGGGTCTACATGAATGCTGTGCTTGTTTGTCTAACCCTGTGGCATCTCTACTGAATCCAGTAAAACTTTGGCTCTCAGCTTGAGACTTGTTAGTACCCCCTGTGCTACTTGACTACAATTTTGTGCCATTCACATTTATAAGAGAGCCTTACCTAGGATTCCAGCCCCCAGCAGGAGGCTGTTGGAGGTCTGCTACTGGCCTGTCTCAGCATCCAACTTATTACATCACCCAATTAAAATCTGGCCCCAAAGTTTCATATTTTAGTCAACAAAATGAAAGGTCAGTTATTGTCTAAACTTGGCTTCCACTAAAAGCAGATAAGTAACATCTGTTATTGAAGAATCATCTTTAAGAGCCTCACCACCTCCACCCAAGTTGCTCATCAGAGCGTTCTCCCCAAAGACATGAACAAGTTCTGGTAGATACAATTTTCTCCATCTTCTAAATTCCCTAAATAAATTTTCATGGCTGTCACCCACTGGCTTTCTGGCACACACTTGACTAGCTCCCCCTTTATCTGACTGGGCTCTTCACATAGCACTGGTTGCAAGAGCTGTGAAAAAGGAGGATAACTTTTATCATAAATCAAAATGTGGTTCTAAAGTTCAAAAAGGTTCAAAGGCAGGAACTTTGAAGGCGATGTGGTTTGTGCTGTGTCTGAGTTTGCCACGTAGCCCTGGGAATGTGGGCACGCTCCTGAATCCTTCTACAGCTCAGAGTCCCCGACTGCAACGTGCAGACAGTGACAGTGCCTAGCTCAGAGGACTGGCGTGAGGACACTAGTAAGCACTGAACAAAGTTGCTGTGAGGCTGAGTGGAACTGGGAACACAGAAATAACTGCCACACAGCTGGTCAACATGCCTGTTTCCTTCCAGTCCCCCTTACCAGGAAGGACCTAGTATCAGGGCTTCCGTGTGCCGCCAAAATCCTGCATGTGTGTGGCTATTTCTGTTTCCAGCTGCCTTTGATATGCCACAAAGAAGAAAAGCTGATAGGAAATCTACAAAATGATGATTGCTCTGTCTATACGCCAAGCAATAGAAAGCGTCCTTTCTTAGGAATGAGTGTTAGATCAGGTTAAAAGAGATAATCCCTATTGCTTAATATCATATAAATTCAGCTATTTGAAAAATGTCTATGCAGATGAAGAGATCATAGGTAAATTGATAGATAAAGGTAGATAGTTAGATAGATGATGGGTAAATGATGGATGAAGAAGCAGACAGGAAAAATAGAAACAATCCCGCGTGGGTGGGTGGGTGGACAGATATTTATCCAGAGAAGGATGAACGGTGGATGGATGCACAGTCAGTGAGGGGAATAGACGTGGGGCCAGGTGGAGCACTAGGGCATGAAAAACATCAGGATTTAAAATTTATGCCAAAGAAGTCAAACCTCCCTTTTTGAATTATAGCTGAATATACTTATGTTTTAAGCCTATGTTTTTCAGGCATGTTGTACTTAAGTTACAACAAAACCCTGGACATTTTCCTAGAACTTCTGTATTTTTCAAATACTTGGGGGTAATTTCTTATGTTTGTGTCTTGAACCTTATAGATAGGAGATAAAGTGCAAAATTTATATTTTTTTAATGGAAGGACACCTCAGGCATCCATGTGATTTTTCAGGTTAAAAGAAAGGAGCCTGGGGTTACAGTCCCCTGGTCCCCTGTGACGGGGCCTACCCTCTCCTTTGCCGTGATGGGTGAAAAAGTTTTAGAGATGTAGAGGGAACAAGTGGTGTGGTCTGACTCACAAACCCTTGGCAAATTTTGCAATGTATAAATTCATTTTTGCTAACACTAAATATATATGTCACTAAGGGCGTGTTGCCTGGATGAAATGTTCAGCAGCAAGCCTGGGAGACACAGTAGAGAACAGAACACGATTTGCAAGGAATAGGAGAATAAGAGGCAGAGAAAAGATCAGAGGAAATCAGAAAGATTTCTGCAAACGGCCAGATGAAGAGAATTGCACCTCTACAAACAAAACTCCAGTAACATACTTAGATTAAGAGTTTGAAGATCTTTACCAGAAACCTTTAAAAAGGCAAGTAAATTTTTTTCTTTTAGACATAAAAACCTAGAAAATTCACAAGGATTCCATTATAGCCAGCAGAGAAGAATTTTTTATGTTCATCTGGGCAGGATTCCTTTTCAGGAAATGCGTGGTCTTTCACAGCGAGCTGTAACTAAGTGACGATATCTGTATTAATATGAGACATTTTTGGCAAAAAGCTTTGGAAGCTAGAGAAGAAGTCAGGCTGGTTTGCTGGTGTCCCATCACCAAAGATCCAGTGTCTAAGATGAGGAGTTCTCGGTTGTGACACTAACCCACTATACACCCATTATCTTCCCAGGCTGTATCCTATCACCCCCATGGGACTTGGGGTGTGACAGGCACTTGTACAAACATAAAGATGCTTTTTGCTGTGTCATGGACAAGAATATCCTCTGTCTTCACCCCAGGAGTGTCCCATCTTCTGCCAGCATCCATGATTGGTAGCAAGGTAACATGTTAGCTTATCTGTAGGTCAGCATCAGGGCTTCATAACTCTTAACACATATCCCCAGGGCAAAGGCTAAACAATCATTTATAATAATAATATTTGATCCAGCTGAGTCCTACAGAGGTGATTGGGCCTGGAAATAAATTTTATCTCCATTGCATACAACCTTTTCGAGTGACTCTGGTCCTCAATCTCTTAATCTATAAAATCTCAGGGGGAGAATGGTGTGACACACACAAGACCAGCTATGAGTTAGCCTGTGTGTTCGCTGACCTTACAAAATACAAATGCCATAAAATTCAATGTATAAAATAAACCCACTCTGATCAAATATTTATTGGACATTTTTATACAAGTTAAAAGCAAATCGCTTTGAACAGCCTATTTGGCAATCAGAAACACCAACGCTAATAGGAATGTTAGCATGAGAGGAAGACTCCGTGAACTGGAGTAAAGACGGGAAGCTCGTTACGTGTGCTGTGTATGGAGCTTTGATGATTGTTTGATGGTTTTTATCTCTTTTCAGTTCAGGATCCCACTTACTTCTTTTGTGTTCCTATAGTTAAATGCTGCAATAATTTGCCAGTGACAGATAGATAGATGTCAATTTAGATAGATATTTTAGATATAATCCTAAATATACTTACTCAATCACCACACATTGTAAGCATGTATCAAAACATCATAGGTGCCCTACAAACATGCACAATTAATTATGTATCAAAAGTGTTGGAACACTGTCTTAGGCATTCCTTGCTCAACACTCTAAGCTGATGGACCAAAACTCAAAACTCAAGGAAGCAACCAGAGTGGAAAAGAGCTGTTTATAAAAGGCAGTAAGGAAGCAGAAGCACAGACCTCTATGGCGGATGGAAGGACAGAAGTATTTAAACATTGCTCTTGTTTCTTAGTGACTGGGGGAAGGAGAGCATCTTTGACAGCAATATAAACATTGAACAGAGTAACAAGTTTTGGAAGGAAAAATTATGAGCACAATTTTAGAAAGTTAAGAGCTTGAAGAGACAGCAGGACATCTGCTATAAATCCCCAATGAGCAGAACAGAATTGCAGAGAGAGGCCTTGCTGGAATTACGGATTTGGCAGTCATCTGTGTCTGTAGATTGCAGGCTTCATATATCAGAAATTATCTGTTATTCTTGAATCTGGAAGTGCTGGTCATGCTGGCAATTTTCTGCCACTTTTTCCAATAAAAAGGCCCCATTCTGATTTCACTGTGACTCAGGAAATTGCTCACATCTCGTGTACTCTTCTCCCTGTTACGGGGTGTCAAACCCCAAATACCTCCATTTTCAGTGTAAACAGTTTAAAACAGTGCTGGGTCTATGCAAACTGAATAATTACATCTTCCTTTACCTGAGAAATATGGAAGCGTGAAAATATAATAAATCATTTCTGCTCAATCAATGTAAGTAATTCAGGTTTACAAAGGCATATTTGAATCACTATAAAAGAAAAGAAGACCTGACAATTTGTTTGATTGTGGGATGTATAGCATCATCAAAATGACAAGGTAAATGCTCAGGAACATTTTTCTGAATATCGGAAGAATTGACTGGGAATTCAGCAGAAGCTAAATGAAAATGTCAAGGTAACGATGAAGATTTTGCACTTTATCACACTCTGATGACTGGTACACAGCGAGATTTGATTGTGGCTTCTTGAAAGTCAGAAATCGAACTTTCAAAGACATCGCCTGGACTAGAATATAGTAGGATGCTCCCCGATTTTACATGCAGGTTTTTTTAATATCAACTTTTTTTTAATAATACCATATTTGGCTAATGTTTATGCCCCATCCATCCCATTTCATCCCTTAAATCTACATATTTTTCAACTTTTTTTGTAAGTCTAAAATCATTCTAGGCTTTCTCAGATACTAATACATACTAGCAATGGTTCAGTGAGTATCTACCCCATACTTAGCACAGGGTGGGCGTTATAAATTTAAGCCATTCTGTAGTGAGTGGAATGGTGATTGTCAGGGCTGGGGAAGGGGAAAAATGAGAAGTCAGTCAAGGGGTATAAACTTTCAGTTATAAGATGAGGAAGTTCTGGGGATCCAATTTACAGAATAGGTGACTACTGCACTTGAACTTTGCTAAGAGGGTAGATATTAAATGTTCTCGACCACAGAAAAAGAGATAACTATAGGGTAATGAACTCGTTAGCTAATGTGCCTGTGACAGTTATTTCACAATACATATGTAGATCTAAGCATCAATTTGTACACATTAAATACATGCAATTTTATTTATGAATCATACCTCAATAAAGCCGAGGGAAAAAAGCAAGCCAGGACTTGTGACATCACACTAACCAGTTCCTTTATAAAATATCACTTAATTATTTTATTCCCCCTGTAAAGACTATTTTATTAATTCGCAAATCCATTTATTTATTCATTATTGGTATCCCTGACAAGATAAATAAATAGGCTATAGCCTTGCCCTCCAGGACAATTCACCTGGAACAAAATTAGAATTGTCCAGAATTTTATTCTATAAGAAAGAGTAAGAGAGTTGAGTGGAAATACACAGCTGGCTTACAGGAAACGCTTGCTTTCCACTGGAAAAGGCAGTGGTAGGAACATCAGCTTATTCAACTCCACACCTTTACTTAGAGACGGGGTCAGTAGAGGTGAATGGAGGCCTTTCCTCTTGACGGAAGTAGAAAAAGTGAGAGACGCTGGTGCCCTTTGGAGTGCTGGTGTTTCTGAACAAATAAGGTTCTAGTGAGAGTAATTAAAATAAGCCGCTAATTAAAAGCTTTTGCTTTTTGAACTTGGGGAAGCAAATCAAAGTGGCAGCCTTTCATTCCAAGTCACGTCACTGCTCCGAAGCCCAGAAAGGCAGCTTCCAACAACAACATCACCTAGAAACTTCCTAAATGCCTGAAAGCAGTTGAGTTCACCTGAGGTTGGAAAATATGTCTATGTTTTAAAAAATAGTGGATTTTAAAATTTACTATTAGACATAAAAGTCCTTAATTTGTTATTATTATAGAATAAACATACTGGTTCTTTTAATAGGGCAGGCATCCTTCCAGCTCCTATCTAGTAAGTTCTCATTAATAGCCAGACACCTGCTAACTGCATAATCGTGGTTAAACCTCACAGCATTATGAGATTCGTACTTGAATTACCCAATTTTTACAAAAGAGAGAAAAGGAATGAATCAGATAAGTAATTTGTCCAAGATGCAACAGCTCACCAGGAATGAGGCTGGGAGGGGAGCCCACTCATACTGACCCCCAAAGCCGTCTTCTTAACCACGGACATATACGGTCAATCTTGACCCGCAGTAAACTTCAGGAATTATATATGAATGTGCTGGGTGAAATAGAACCCAATCACAAAAGGAATTCTCCAATTTTTTGTATAACACATTACTGTAATTTCACTATTTTCTGTAGCTTCTAACAATACATAATACTCTAATGACATTTTAATTATCACAAAAGTGGCTAGGGTACCTCTATAATTTTTACTTTTAAACATATTCTCCAAAGCATTTTTTTCTTAACTGTTTCTTCTTGGCCAATAATTTATTGCTGTTGTTAAACTAAAATAAAATCTATTAAATGAGGTTATTTCATGTAAATGGTAAATTCCTTATGTTTGGGGAAAAAATCATTTTTCTCGTGTTTTTCATTAATTATGATGGCAACTGATCAATTTTAAATATGGCCTCTCCCTGCATATTAAAATTGATTTTCCTTCCCAGTTATAATTCTGCAGGTATTACCTGGGAAACAAGAAAAACGATCAACTATTTTCATTCATTTCATGTCTGCAAAAATGAGTTAGCAATTTCTGTAAGTCATGCTAGATATTTGTTCCAAAATATTATTCCTTTGCCTCTACAAGCACCAATCATAACACCAGTTATGTCTACAATTTATGATTCAATAAACTGGTATGTCCCAGGCATTGTACTTATAACTTCTTTTATACTTGGAACTTTATATCCATTATCTCATTAATACTCACAACTGTCCTATTAAGTAGCCATCATCATGCACAGTTATACAAGAGCAATGTGGCTCAGAGAAGTTAAATAACTCTCCCAAGTCATAAATTAGAAAAGGCAAATGCTATTTCAAAAATGAAGACTGCCTGACTCCTAACACTAATTTTTTTACCCTGTCACCCTGCTATATTCAGCTACCTTTAAAAATACTGTAGAACCTCTATCTTGACCACGAGGGGGGACTGTAACAAACTGGTCAACATACAGAGGTGGTCAACATAAGGAGCGAGGCCTCCTGGGCTGGAACATCCATGTGGTGCATGTCCAGCCTATGAAAATTTGGTCAAATTAAAGAGGTGGTCACTGGAGGGAGGTCATCAATTAAAAATTAAAGTATAATTACAAAAGGAAGATCTTGAGCCCATTTAATTTGGGGTTTGTACTTTATAAACTTGTCAATGCATATTTCTTAATTTTGGGTGAATAAAAATTCAATTTACTACAATTCTGTCATTTGTTTTTTACATAGTTGGTAGAGCTGACCTTTTGTCAGTGCTGCTGGCTTTGCCGGTGCTGATATCTCTGCAATGAGCCTGCTGTTGTACTGACTATGAATATTTCTTTCTTTCCTATTCTCCTGCACAAATCTCTTTGCTGCCTGTTGTTAGCAGATATTTATTTCACTCCTGCAAGGAGTCACTCATAAAAATACGATCATAGCTATCCATGTCCTTTCTCAAGTCCAACACATACTGACTGACCCACTACGTCATTCATAGATATTTATTTCAGCATGACAAGAAGAACCACATAAATAATTAATATTGATTTCCCAGATCCTGCCTCTAACCCATACTGCTTTCACTAGTAATGATTGATAGAGCAATACCTTACCTCTGAAGCTCTCTGACATTTAAATATTTAACTCTGATCTCATAGCTCACAAAATATTACTGGGGTGCACAAAAAGAGCTGCTGTAAAACCAATCATTCAAACTAAGAACTTGAGAAATCAACTGAAACCAATGAAATCATGTCATATTTTGAAAAGTTAGCACTGGAAACCCACATTCAGGGCATCACATTTACAGTTTCATTCCCAAGGAAATGCATGAACATACTGCCACTTAATAAAACGTTGACTGTTTTGCTGCACTTCCCAAATGCAGTAACAGCTATAACCAGTTGTTTACTGGTGTTGATGACGTACTCTCTTAATTTATGAACAGATTATTCTTAGTTTCTTAATCCTCCTCCCTTTCACACCAAGCTCTGCAACGTTGGGCAAATTATTAAACCTCTTTCCTTTCTTCATCTACAAATGGAAGTTAGTCCACAAGATTAAATAACAATACATACACACATTTTTCTCTGTGTGTGTGTATATATATATTTCAACACACAATTCCTGGGATACATGTAGTAGGCTCTCAACAAGTGTGCATCCCATCCTTTTAATCCTGTTTGCTTATTTATATTACATACTTATGTATACACCTAATTAAATAGTTTCTATTTTTCAAGGCTTTTGCCGATGTTAGGACCAGACACAAAATTTAAGATGGAGGGGATACAACTCACTCAGTAATTAAGATAAAAAAAAAAATTCTAAAGCAATTTTGTTAAAAATCAGAATTTATCCAAAATTCCCTTCTGAATCAAAAAATTACATAAAGGTGGAATCCCTAAGACTGGCTTTTCCTTCAACTCAGGCTCTGAGACCTGAGGCTTTTGGCCCAGCTCTGTTTGGCCAGAGCATGTTGACACCTCTGTAGCCCCCTGCAGAAACTATGTCCAAGTTCTCTGCACGCTCAGTCCCGGGGCTCCTGCACAAAGGAGCTCACAACCTCATCCTTTTTTCGCAGTTTGAGATTAAAGGGTTTACAGATTGAACATGGAGACAGGAGTGAAGGGTAAACTGAGAGCGGAGAACTTGGGAAAGCACAAAGGGAGCTGTCCGGAGAATCACAAAGGTCTAGCAATGAGGGAGCTTCGGTCTTGAACCTGCCAAGGTTAGAAAGGCCACAGATGAGCACTGTCTCTCCCTATTCTGCATCAATTTCCTCATCCAGGAATTAATTTTGACCACGACATTGAATAAATATCCCTCTTACTACAATGGTTTTGGGAGAGACAAAATAAATTTCTGTTTTTCCTTAGGCTTATGAATTTAATGAAGTACTTAATACTTATTTATCTTTCTATTAGACTTACAAAATACTCTAGTGAGTAATAGTTGTCCAAATACTCATCATGTGTAGGTATAGAGTCTTGTTTAATAGAAATTTTTGAGGAAAAAAATGGTCAAATCTTCTTTCTATAATGTTTTCTCATTATTACCTGTCATACCTATTCTCAAATATTGAAATAAGCCTCTATTCAAACCAAATTGTACAGTAGTTAGACTGCTTGGTGTTACTTGGTTTTGCTTCGTTCTCTGCCTGAGAAAGGACACTTCGTCCTTTTGGGTTTGCTCTGGAGGGAACCTGGTGAGCAGAATAACTAGGCCATTGAGCAGAATGAGTGAGTGACAGTGTTTCTACCCCCCCCGCCATCAAATCGTGTACGAGATATATCTGCAGCAGGTCCTGCCACCTATGTGGCATATCCAGTGGGCTTGGATTGACAGGAAAAGACCAATGAGCCCACAGAAAGTCCCTGATTTATTTAACAAAAAAGCTGAAATTCCTGGCAACGTGGTGGCTCCACGGCAGGTGCTGATAGGCGGCATATGGCTTCCCTCTTGCCCCCGGTTCCCTGAGGGAAACACAGCTGCCAGAGACTCGCTCCATCCTGGGAAGACCCTGCCTGTGTGCAAACTACAGCCAAGTTCTCGCCATGCCACAGTCTCACAAAGTATGGGGCGTATAACCCCACGTAGCATTCCGGGGGAGCTTTGATGAACGACCTCTGTGCTTCCATTTAGGGAACATTTACTAACTTCAGACTTGACATGTTCCTCTGCAAAACCTGCAGACCAGTCCATAAGCTTTGTGGTAAAGAAAACAGGTTTCTGTTTACAGTACCTCTACCTTTAGAATTCCAGGGTATCGTAACACTATTTTCTAGCAGAACACCCCTTCATACAGACTTAGTACATCCTTCCCAGAGTGCTTTCAACATAGAGTTTGATCAGAAGGTACGAACGGGTACACGTCTCTGAAATACACTATCCATCCTATATGCAAAGTTCAGGGTCACTGAGGTCTTGAAGCAAATGAATGAGCTTGAACCCAGGTCTAGCTGACTTGTGACAATGGCAGGCTTCGTCACCGTGCACTGTTCTTGTAGACTGCATGCATTAGGCTCATCTGGCATGCATGTCATCACCTCCCCCCATCTAATACTCAATCATTATTTTAGAATTGTATTTTCACATGACACCAGTTGAATCACACATACTAAAATAAACCATTGCTTTGATGTTACCGTCCATATTGGCTGCACTGATTCCCTTACAATTAGAAATTCTGGTTCCCTTAGGAAGAGACACTTCTAGGTTAATATGTTCCCAGCACCCCTGTGGCAATTACTCTTTGCCTCCCTCAAACAAAAATCACATCATGGCTTGGCATCAGCGCTCTCAGTCACCCCCCGGCCCGCGCTCAGCCTGCCTGCATCAGAAGGAACTGGCAGGCAGAGCCAACAGCGTCAAGGGAATAAACTTCCTAATGTTCGTCATGAAAAATGCATGCCAGGTTCCTTCCCCGTGCTTTCTATCTTGAGTTTTGTTAAAGCAAAAACTATTTGTATCTGTGGAAACAAGCATGTATGCCATCTGTTTCTATCAAATATCAAGGTTCTCTACTTATACCATTTTTCATTCAGCAAATATTTATTTTGCCTTTTCACTGGGTGTTTATTCATCCTCATCCCGTCTTTATAGCAGCTTTATGTGATCAAATCAGTCCATACATCAGTGCATTAATCCAGTGTTTACGTTTCATCTTATTCCAGACTTGGGCCTAAGGCATTTTCTATTCTAATATCTTGTGACACTCAGTGGCTTCCTTATCTCTTCAAAACTGTACCCCTTTGGGAATGTATAAATAATGCGTGTTTGTATCTGTGCTGTTTCTTAAGTTTTTTATTTAGGCACATAATATATTACATATATTAGGCACACTAGAATGGATGGTTTAACTGAAGTAAGCTTTTTATTTTGACTTTTTCACATACATTATTGTGATTGTATAGGTTCACACATTTGAAATTTATTCTAGTTATATTATTTTGTATTTCATAGTCCAAACAAGTAAAACTAACAATGGAATGGTACTGTCAGTGAGAAAAAGATATTGTTGGATAATTGAGGCAAAGATTGAAAATATCTAGCTTAATAATGATTATTGGGATGTGGAAGACCAGGTATTAGCTACTAAAAATACGTCTATATGTAAGTGGCGATTCAGAAATATTCTACCTGTCGTAATTAAGGTGGGCCCAGGGTATGATCGTCGTTGCTGCTAATGCTCTCATAATTTTTGAGTCTTAGAGCTTGTATTTCCTAAGAAGCACATGGGACCCTAAGACCACATTGCATTAAGATGCATAATCCATCAGGTTAAACAGTGTTATGTGGTTGACTTGGGTCCTTCCTCGAGGTGCTGCCCAAGTGCACCAGAGCCCAGTTTACCAGCAGCAGTTCGAGATGCAGAATTAGCATATTGTTTCTCAGGGAATGCCCTTGAATGTGCTCGAGTATCCGTCTTGCATGAGGCATGAGCAGATTGCTAAATCCAGAGAAGAGATGGGTTCCAGCACCATGCAGTAATCCTGTGTGGCTGAGCCTGCTTTGCTATCTTGGGAAAGCTCCTCCGGAAATGTCGGGATCATTGTTGAGTGATTAACACACAGACGGTGCAGGCCAGGGACACAGCTCGCTCAGGTTACAGCGCACCTGTGCAGAATTCCAAAGTGGGTGGGGGGCCCGTGCCACCAGGTAAGCATCTTACCTTCACTGTTAATACTCCAAGGTTACTGCCGAGAAATTATTGATAAGTTAAGGCGTGACTTCTTTACCACAGTTTGAAAATTGACATTTATTTACACGTGAGGAGATGGGCCTTAATGCATTCATTTCCTGGAAAAGACTAAAGATAGAAGAAATAGAGGTCTGGCTGGGGTAAGGAAACTGAAAACGTGTCCCCCAAAAAATTAAGAAAGAAAGAAAAAGAAAAGCAAATTAACCTCCACATAGACCTACCATGAAAGACTTAGCAATATGACTTTTTATTAATCTCATGTGCCAGGAAACAGTTCCTTACTCAGATAGATAGAACAGAATATTTCCATTTGGCAAAAAGCTTACAGGTGGAGAAAAATTTAATCAATCAAACGCAAACATTGGTAAAATGAGGAGAAATAAGAAACTAAGCATCTCACGATCTCATCTGAACTTTCATTTATCTCTGAGTAGCAAAATAAAATGGCTGTCACTGCTTCTAATCAGCTCAGAAGTGGAATTCTTTGCAGACTTCCATCACTTATTGTTGAATATGCCTGTGTGTGACTCTGCTAGTGTTCGGAAATCCTAATTTATTTACAGGATTTGTGTCAGCTGCAGAATGCTTGGAGGAATATCACTTTTGTTTACAGAAAACTGAGATAGTGAGAGTGGAGACATACTGCCACATCTTGAGTGCATTGAAAGAGAAGGTCAAGCACAAGTTGTCCTCAGACAGGGAGAAGCAGACATAATAACAAAACTTCAAATCCTAAACTGTCTTCGTGTAACCTTGTGGGTTTATGATTCTGAGAAAATCTTACATTTAAAATAAGACCGAGGATTAGGTATAGTGAGTAGCATACAGTTTTCTCTGATAATACTCTAAAAATGAATTCTTAGGAGCAGAGCCTGTTAAGATCTTTCCATGTTGCTAGGAGCAATTGTTACCATAGGAACAGGGATACTAGTAAGCATCACTTACATATAGATAACACATAACCTAGAAAGTAATTTAATTAAAATACTTTCAAAATTCTATACGCTTGTCTTTTACAGTATTTTTGTTGAGTAGTACAACTTATTCAGCCCTCTTGTAGGCAGGCATATGTAAATTTGCTCACTGGTTCCCTCCATTGGTTGATATCCCCACCCACTTTGCTACATTGAAGTTTTGTACTTCTTGGGCAGATGAGAAAAAAAGCTTTAATAAACTGAGCTCAACTGTCATTTGTGTAGGGATGGTTGAGTCACGGCAGTGGTGGTGCTCAGTCCTGATAGGGCTGCCATAATCAAATTTAAAAAAAATCAAAGACAACATTGACTCTGCTGCAGATTTAAATCATGCTTCATGCATGACCCAGTTGTTTTATCTTGAATTTTATTTGAAAATACAACATCAGAACTAGTAGAATTCCTCACAACATTCTTTTTCTACATTTTCATTAAAAATTACATCCTCTGGTCAAACTAAAAAGCACTCAGTCCCTTTGGGGAAATGCCCCTCTACTTTGTCCCTTAAAAGAATAGTGAATAAAACTGCACAGATGTTGATGACAGGCCTGTGGTTTGCCATTCAAAGAATATGCTAGTCAGGTTACAGATCCCTCTAAAACCAAAAATATGGAATGCTGAGTTCAGGTTTTAAAGTGTTAACGTGTTGCCAGAAAACAATTTGGGAGAAACGTAGAAAACAATTTGGGAGAAACATTCCCATGCTGGGGTTGTGGGCTTGCGCAATGCTCGTGGGTTTCCTGAAATAACGTAAGTCTGAGTTTTAGAGAGGTACCAGGAAAGACAAGACACTGGACCACAGTAGGCTTCCGCTGATGGCACTTCCGTCACCACCTCCTTGACCTCTCATACCCTCCAAACTTAGCTTATTTATTTTACAACAGATCTAATTACTTTTCTATTTCTATTCATCAAGTATGTCATCTGTCACTACAACTACATAATATGCTAATGGAGCATTGAGATTATTTCCCCTGGATCCGAAAAGCAGGCAGGAAAAGCAGAGTCAATAACACCTGTTTGCAAGGATTATGCATCTGACAATATATGTACAAAGTGCAGCTTTCTGTATATAAGGAGCAGAGATATCAGTATCAGGACACGAATCATATCCTTTCCCTAACTTTTTTCAGTGAGACACTGCCTCTTCATGACTTAGCGGTCTTCTTAGCTCACCCTGGGATGAGGGAAAGAGGCTTTGAGTAGCGAGAGCCCAGGCATACACGGCCCGGGTTACAGCCCCATTTACAACGACCGAGCTGGGCAACACCAGGAGGTGGTCCTTGAAACAAGATCCTTCCTCTGGGTCAGTCATTGCAACTGTTGCCCCAGCTCTAAGAAGACAAGAATACCCTCAAACTTCTTCACACCCTGGCCTGTTTTGTTTACGAGAATCTTGTTTCCCAAGGAATAAGCCATGAGATACGCTGCCAATGATCTTTTATTTTAAACTAAAATAAATCTGTTTTAACTTTTCAAGGCAGACATACCCTTGTAATCATCTGCACCACCAAAGTCAGAACACTATTGGATACTGTTTAGCTGCAGCCTGAAGGCGCTTTCTAAATTTTGTACCATGCTAGCGTTCATCACATCCAGGGCTTGCTATCCTTGGTAACCAAGAGTATCAGACTCTGACGCTGCCTCAGCCAATTTGCTCTTCCTACAGGCATCATAGAAAGAGCAAGCACTTGGTATTAGCACCACAATAAGCCTCAGTATCCATATATACATAATAAAGACCATAACTTCCCTCCAAAGTATGGAATATGAATAGGATTTAAGCTAAATAATGTATATAAAGGTGCATTATATACACAGTTTCAGAAACATAACTCTAAAATACACGGTAGCTTTTACCATTATATGACCTGCAGAACTGGTGAAGAAGGAAATTGGACTAGTCCCCCTAATTGGGGTCAGTTTTCCTTGAGTTTTTTTTTGCATTTCACTTCTCATTGTGACTGTCATTCATGATTCTTCTACTTTGAAATATAAATTTAGTTCAAGTTCCAGGTTGGTGTTTTTCAAACTTCATAAAAGGGACATATGCTTGTGGAACAATGAATATATTGTTTTAAAAAAAATACTACTCTACGAGGCAGCAGAAGAATTTGTTCATCATAATTCAAGTAAAGCAATGTAGAGAAATCATAAATCATACAAGTAAAAAATTTGCTGGGATTTTTGTCCGTTCTTCTTTTTTAATATGCACATGTCCCAGGTGATGAAGCTGTTCCTGTTTCTTTAAAAAATTATATATCTAATCTATCTCACTGTGACAATCTTTCCTGATACTCAGCCCAAATTTCAGATTTTTATTCATTCCGTTCTGTTATTTCTGCTTATGACCCACAGTATTCCCAAACGTCAGACCTCTGCCCTCCGGCTTCCATGTGTTGAATGGCTAGTTGTCTTTGTTAAAAACCTCATGATTTCCTGAAGCTCTTCTCTGATTTCTTTTTCTTTGATCAAAGTACTCGTTCTTATTTACATCTCGTTACAATGCATTTGTTAACGCTCACTGCTGATTAATATAGGTTTTTTAAATTCCTGCCTTTCATTAGATTGTTCCAAAAGATAGTGTCTCCTTATTTCTACCATTGTTCTGGCACTTCCTTATTTTAACGATTTCCCATAATTCTTCATTTTATCTTGACCTTTTTAGATCCCCATAGCTATATTCAAAGCAGGAATTCCCAAGACAGAAATGTACACACACATTGCACAGAATGTCAGATGTTCAACCATGTCCTGTAACTCTATTTTGCACTTATGATCACATCGCAAAGTGTTTTGCACATAACAGCTGCAAATTAAAATCCTTGCTAAATCAAATTCTCTTTGAGCAAAGCAAGTTGAAATAAAGGCAGTAATTTTCTGGAGACTTGAACGTAAACAAGTAAACTTCACTAAATTATAAAGAAAATAATGAAGATAAGACTTTTAGAGAAACTTTTTAATTCAAAAATGACCTGTGAGATTCAATTAAACTCAACTTTTAGGTTGCTTTATAAAAACTACCCACAGAATTACAAGTATTACAACTACCTACACTCCCATGAAGTCACAAGAAGCTACATCGAACAATATCTGAAGGAACTATTTCTGTAAGCCCTGTACGTGGGTTACTCTTTTACCAGTCTTTATTTTGTCAGTTACATCCTTTTTTCTCTTATTTCTTTAGAACCATTCATTACAAGCACTTTCATATATGCCCTGATATTGAACTTTAGTGTCAGTTTCCTATTTCTTTAGCAAACTTCCATGTCAACTTCCAGATTAATATTTTAGACTGTTAAATAAGCCTACCTAATGAATACTCCTATAAAGCACTTTGCGTATAATGTATCCCTGTTTATACTCTGACAAGACCTTGAACTCTTTCTTCACATCATCTATTAGGAAGGTAATTAGGTCCTTGTTTATGTGTTTAATGTCTGAGGCTTCCGCTAATGGCAGACTTCATGAAGGAAATAGCTATATCTACCTTATTCACTGCCGTTCTCTTTCTGCTCACCACTGAATATCTAGCACAAGTATTTAGCATTTAATTGTTATATAATAAATATTGAACAAAGAAAAGAATGGATGGATAAAATTTTATTGTGATAAAATATTCATTAGTCTAAGCAATTAAGGAATTAGTCTATGCACATCTTCATTTTTTTCAGTGAAGTAGTCAATATTCCTTGTATAGTGATGGATTGCTCAGGAATAGAAAAATAGATTTGCCTTTGGTCATCTACATATAAAGAATCACTAGTTATTATTTCCCATGCTGTCCTTAACAAAGATATTAGTTGGATGGAATGGACTGGAATTCCTGCCGAGTCATTTTTCCGCTGCTGGAACTCCATCCTCCTAATGGAGAAATACCCAGTAGGGAAACAAGAGCTGCTGGCATGTGCTGCATTGTGCCACAAGAAGGGAAAATGTGGGCTCAGAATGAATAGAAAGTACAAAGACCCTTTCTGTAGTAATAACCCAAAAACCTGTAAATTAACTTCAAGTACCAATCATTTGGATTAAACATCATTGCAGCTGTTGGTATCCAGAGGATGAAAAAACTGGAAGGTATAATTCCTTACCTTTTAAGTTTGGAAGAAGATTTGTTTACTAAGCAGGAAAATCCCAATCATATGAATATATACACACATATTTACTATGTGACTTGTTGCCTGTGTTTGTTTTGTCGATATCTATGTTGTATTTAATAAGCTTCAAAGGCCCAAACCAGCCACAGTATTCCTTCCGCATATTCTCCAGTGTAATCCCCGAGTCACTGTGGCCTCCCCACACAAGGTATTCTTGGAATTTCTATTTCAATATTTATTTTGCCAGTTTACTAATCCTTTATTTCAAACTTTACATAATAATCCTTACTTAAAAAATTATCAAGGCTTTATCTGCTCCTTTCTAATCTTCCCTCAAATGCTTTAAAGGGCAACAAATCTACTTAGCATTCTGGAATGTGTAGTATACATGCCTAATACACATTACCCAGTTTTCTAATCTATATAGCTGAGTCATCTTCATTTAAAAAATACATTTTTCTAATCTGATTTAGAATGCTAACTTTTTTTTTCCAAAAACAAGTCAGCTAACTTGATCATTTTGCTATACATGAATTTTAAACATCGTAATTTCTATAACTCATCAAAAATATTTAAATTAAGATTTGTTAAGTGATTCTTTTTATGCTTTAAAAAAATTGTGTATAACAAGAACTATTTAGCCATACAAACACAAACCATGCAGTAATTAGTAATAGCAGGTGTATGTGCGTACAATGCACAAAACATCATCACCATTTTTGATTGTTCAATGTATCAAAAAAATTAAACAACAACTAAATAACAACAACTCACTGAGATTGGCACCATTATCAACAGCCTTGCTTTGCAAATTTGTAAATAGCGGCACAACTGGTTTGAGGAACTGTCCCAACATACACAGCCAGTGACTCGTTGGATCCAGAGCCCAAGGTTTAAACATTTCACTCTCTGTAGTGTTTTGGGTCCTGTGGAGGAGAGGGGAAAGGAAATACCAGAAAGCAGAACGTTAACAAGCATAATAAAAAAACAAAAAAACCTTCAGACTTCAAAGTGCCTTTAACCACCAGAGAATATCCAGACACATGCCCTAACCACACTCCTCACCCTACACATATCCCCACAGACAAGCAACACACTCACACGCCGCAGCTAACACACCCCTCCATCCTCACGGGCACACCCTGAGGTGCAATGCAAGTCACGGGAGACTGTGAGTTAACATTTTGTAGGAAACACCTGTTATAAGGGAGGAACTAACATACGGATTGTCAACTGTGTTGTCAGGCTCTTATACTATTTTTACTCTTCCTCACTGTACTGAAGAGAAAATGGAGCCAATACTTTTCAGAGAACCACACAGATTATTATGAAAGTTCTGAAATTCAACCCCAGCTCTGACTTCAGGGCCCTCAACCCCACTGCACCATAGCACCACAACCAAACTTGTAGTCTGAGACGACAATGCCTTCAGAGTGTGAACCGCTTATACACTCCAGAAAGTTGTCTCAGAAACCTAATAATAATTGTTTAATGAGCATCTATAGTTAAGCAACTCTAGAAAATAATAAACTTTAAAATACAGCCATATGAAGTGATGAAGGGGGAAAATGATCAGAGCCTGCTGAAATTCTGCAGAAAATGTCTGATGTTCATTTTTAGACCTAACCTGGGTTTTGGGAAAAAAATGAAAAATGTGGCTCAGCACCTATAGCCCAGCAGCTAGGGCACCAGCTACATACACCAGAGGTGGCGGGTTCAAACCCAGCCCAGGCCTGCCAGACAATGGTGACAACAACAACAACAAAAAAATAGTCAGGCATTGTGGCAGGTGCCTGTAGTCCCAGCTACTTGGGAGGCTGAGGCAGGAGAATCACTTAAGCCCAAGAGTTTGAGGTTGCTGTGAGCTATGATACTACAGCACTCTACAGAGGGCGACAAAGTGAGACTATCTCGGAATAAAGAAAGAAAAATGTGTCTACGAGGTAAAGAAGATAGAAAGGTTAAACTGCATATATTTACTTTAAAAAACAAATAAATCTGCATAATGTACTTATTGTTTATACCCAAAAGTCTATGAGATAATCTATAAGGAAAAATATGAAATATCAATCCTTTGGTGTTTTAAAACTTTAGTATTTAGAAGTCTGGCTGAGGGTCAAACTTAAAATTATTCAAGGATGTATAAGGGGATTTATATGTGGTGAACTAACAGTGAATTCCATCACTAACGTATAATTGATGTGAAATAGGAACTTTTGACGCCACATCTGGAGACGAGAATAATGTAATGAACAACAGGTCGTAATTACTGAAGGTAATTGTAATGCAGCTCGAGTTGTAAACATTAATGAGAAAAAAAAGATTTCTGAGCAAATAAAATCCTAAGCATCAAAAGGACAAAAAGTTTGTGATAAATGGTTCATTTAGGCATGCAGTGCTGTGTGGGCAAAATTGGATTGCAATCATAGCCATTTCAAAAAATGAAAACATTAGGAGAAAAGAAAATTGGACAGAAATGGCATGGAAATTACAGCCTTTGATCCACTCTGAAGAACCTTTTTTTGTGAAGCATCATCAGGAGTGGGCAGCAAACTCCTTCCAATCTCCTGTTCAAACATTACGAAACCTTGGAAACCATGAGGTAGAAATAATCATTAAGGACAGACAATGGAAATACTTTTTAGTGATAATCTTTTCTTTTTCATAAAATTGCATGTAATTAATTCCACTGTTAAAGTGATATTTGATTTTGAAATGAATGCTTTTAATTTCAGAACTAAGTCCTTTCTGAGTGATTGTTGACCTGCCTGACTAAAGATCATTCATCAGGTACAGGCTTCATAATAACTGTCAGAGAAATAGCACAATTTCATTCCCCCCAAAAAGTATTTTAATGATTTTTTTGTTGTTGGTGGTAGTGGGGGTGATATACCATTGAGAATATCCTAAGTCCAAGAATTGTGCTATGAATAATAATGCTTATCTTAAAGCATGTATCAGCACTATTCTATGGCAACAGATCTTTGGCTATTACAAATGTTGCACTGTAGTTTCCAAAGACATGTGGTGCTAGATCTGTATTTGCAAAAACTTAAATTAATTCCTACAGCTTTGAAACAATAATGATCATAGACTTGTTCAATCACTATTAAAATGCCTGTAATTCTATTTTAAAACATTAAAATTTGAAATTACCCATTGACTTTCTTCATTAAATACTGGTAATTAGTCATTTCATAAGGGTTTTTTTGACCTTCACTATTAAATGCAGGTTTTTTAATTAGTTTCCAATGATCATTTAAATTTGTTCTTGTATATAAAATTATTTTAGGTTATTATCTTTAAAAGAATGTTATGAGAACATTACATTTCAGTAAATATCAGCTTTATTCTTCTGAGAGGGCGATTTAAACCAGATTTGCAATGCCTGAAGCAAAATCTAGATTTATTTTCTTATTTTATTTGACTTGACTACATTCTGTTTTCATTAACATTTTCTATTTGACCTTTTGAATTATAGACCCCTTCTAACCTAAAAAGATGTTATTATGAAAGAAGAATGTATCTGTTTGTTTTATATCTTTCAAAGTGAATGTTGGTTTCATTGCTCTTTGAAAATATTACTTAAAATACGCTGGTGTAAAATTTCAAATGAAATGACTAAAATATGGTGCTTGGGGCCAATATTTTTCATTCAGTTATCAATAAAGGGGTTCCTTTCTAAGATTTATTAATCTGTAAATACTTTCTATAAGTAAAATGAACCATTTTTATGACTCTTTTAAGGGATCTAATGACATTTTTGGCTAAATAATCTTAAAATATTCAGTAACATAAAATAATTTTCTAAATAACCTTTTTCTCAGATCATTCCAACAGACATTTTTTTAAGTCTGAAAGTGATAAAAATCATTGACCATGCCCTGGAAAAATACATAGCCTAATTGAAAAGTCTGATAAGTGATCAATTAAAAAATAGTATGAGGAGTGCTATAAGTGGGGGGCTTAAATCTCACTGCCTCGGGGACTGAAGAACTGGGTTAAATCCCCTGATGAAATTTTACCTTAACACACTGAAATTTCACTTTTGAAATACTCTACATTCTATATGGCGATGACCTTTATCAAATCTGTCTTCATGATAGACTATGAACTCCATGAGAGCCCATATGTTCCCTCCTACTCACCATAGTAATTTCAGTGCCCAGCATCATTCCTGACACATAGTAGCTCCTTTAGACATATTTATTGATTAAAGGAATGAATGAATGAATGAAAGATATAAAAGGATCAGACCATGGTTTTTATGTTGTTGTTGTTGTTGTTGTTGTTGTTGTTGTTTTAGGAAAGGCCTTTATTTATTTATTTATTTATTTGCAGTTTTGGGCCAGGGCTGTGTTTGAACCTGCCACCTCCAGTATATGGGGTCAGCTTAGAGCCACAGGAGCCGCCCCATGGTTTTTATTTTTAGTTTGTATATAATAATTACATATATTTAGGTGGTGCAATGAGATGTTTTGATATCTGTATACATTGTGGCATAATAAAATTTAGTAATTAATATATTCATCACCTTGTATGTTTACATTTTCATGATGAGAGCACTTAACATCTACCTTTTTTGATTTCCAAATATATATTATAAGCCACTGTTTATTTACCTGTAGTCACCAATGTATGAATGGATAAAGAAAATCTGATGTGTATACACCACGGAATACTATTCAGACATGAAAAAGGAAACTCTGTCATTTGCAACAACATATACATAGCTAGAAAACATTCTGAGGGAAATAATCCAGGCACAGAAAGAGAAACAGTGCATGGCCTCACATACATGTGGAATCTAAGGAAGTTGAACTCAAAGAAGTAGAAAGCAGCATGGTGGTTGCCAAAGATTTTTGGGGGAAGGAGTTGGGGAGAGTTAGGTCAAGGAATAGAAAATTTCAGTTAGAAGAAGTTTTGGAGAGCAAATGCACAATATGGTGAGTATAGTTAATAACAATGTGTATATTTCAGATCAAATCATTTTTTAATGAGAACTGAATTAAGCCGTAAAGGAAAGTGCAGATGAATATGATAAAGGAGGGCCCAAAAGACAAGATGAAACTCATGCAAGGTACAGAGGTGGGAAAGCACAGAGCAAGCAAAGTCAACTGCAAGAAATCTGGAATGACCAGAGCATCCAGAGCATTCACAGAATCATTGCCTGTCTGCCTCTATTTTCTGAGAGGAAGTATCTTATATGAGAGATGAAATGACTCCTGTTATCTATCCATCACATAATATCATGCTATGTAAATATTGATTATATCTATTCTATGAGGAATTATATAGAGGAATCTTTATTACATGAGAGAGGAAAGATCTGCTCTGAGGGAAGATAGTTTGGAAGGCTGAAGATTTAGATGGAAGTGTAGTAATATTTGAAGACTAGAGTGGGAGGAGAAGCTGACTAGGGCAGGTGGAAAGTGTATGACACAGAAATTTTTGCTAAGAGCAGAGCTTTTTTTCTTCCTTTAGGCCCAAATTATGGAAATTAACTTACTAGTGGTTTTATAAAAAGCAAGAAAAATGTAAGAAAAAAAAAAAAAGTAGGAGAAATTTAGACCTAGGAAAAACCTTTGGTTTTATCCAACCATCAGTCTCAATGGTAAACTACATTAATCTGGACAATAAACTACAAATATCTATCTCCCAAGTTTCACTGATGGCCTGAAAACAACCAAAACCGAAAAGCATTAAACTCAAAAGGAAGCCTCACTGGGGGAGATTGAGGGAGATGTGTCTAGGAGCCAGCCAGAAACTGGGTATTCGCAACATCACTTAATTTCCCAGGTTTCTTATTTTTTTCCCATCTAAAATACAAACTTTAAATCTGGCAATATTTATGAGTCCTATAATGAATAGGATGTCGATCAGCCCAAATTCGCCTGTTTCAAATTTGACAGCACCCTTATGCCTTTTAGATAACTTTCATCAAAAGTCTCAGTGGAAGGAAGGGCCACCGGACATGCCGGTGAACTCCTTTCTGTTTCACTGTCTAAAGGGAAAGTTGATCTGAAGTGTTAATGGTTTATAGCTTACCCTAATGAAGTCTGTGTTATAACATGACTATGATTAAAAACCCAATTAATGAACAGTAGGCACACATTAATTATGACTAGAAAATATAAATATAAGCAGAGATAGTTCATTTTACATACAAAGTGTCCTGCCATAGGAGAAAGTTGAAACAAACTGTGTAGCGGAGATAATCCTTCTTTTACTATGATGATATTATTTTCAAATGCTTTTACTTTATTGAATAGACTTTACAGATGACAATCTCTCTGGTGTGAAAATCATTTGTTATCAAGATTTCTTGGGAAATTATGAAAATTTGTGATCTTTACTTAAACTGGGTCATGATGATGGTACTATTTTTTTTCCTGTGGTCTGTCTGCCCAGGCATTCAATTAGACATCTGAGATTCAAAAGTAAAGTCAAGTTCAATGTTCATCAGTTGGTTAGAAAAGATGTCCCACCTATAAATTACTCTTGCTAATAACATTGTGTCTCTGTTTCATAGTCAAGGAAACTAATGTTAAGAAAGATTAAGGAATTTACAAAAATCAGGCAAGTTTTAACTGGTAAATCTGAGAATCAAGCCCTTGACTTTATAAACTTCAAGTCCAGTGATGTCCTTGCTATATGATAGAGTCTTCATCCACCTTCTGCCAATCATTCCTGTGACACTGGGCTGAGATGTGTGAGCTTGCATTAACACTCACCCAATTCATGGTTAAATTTCTAATGATGCAACTCAAGAGCTAAAATATTCAAATGCTAAGGAGCCACTGAAGAGCTAAGATTTGAAAAATTACCACAAAAATTATTTGCTTTAAACTACTGTTTTAATTATACTTACCTTGAAATATTGATTTACATTTATTGAGTACTTACTACATTGTTCCTAGAAGTTTACAAGAAGGAATTTAACCCTCAAAACAACTCTATAGCATAGGTACATTTTTTTTCTTTAAACTTGGGAATCTGAGGGACAGAGAAGTTAAATGCCTTGACAAGGTCACCACAACTTGTATGGTTTGGGGCAAAGTTATGAAGCTGTCTGACCCCAACCAAAGTCCATGCTTTATACACTTTTAAGTAGTGATATGGGGGAGGGAAGATCAAAACATTTTGAAGGAAAATAGGGGGAAAAACCATGGAGAGAAGCATTTGGAAACTATTGATTTTAGAGCATGTGATACCCAAGGGGGGACCACTTAGTGACAATGAGGAGAGAATTCAAACACCTCAAGAGAAGGACACTGAAGGCACATGGCCTCATGGTTACACCTGGAGTGTGTGAAGTTAAGTTCAGAAGAGTAAAGCATGTGGACTTGACCCCTTAGAATCAACGTGACAACCAAGGTGTAGGGCGACCATTACTGCTTCCATCCCACTGAAGTCACATCGTACCACTTCCAGGTACTCGCTGCTAAATGCGTCTACCCAGAAATACATACAGAAAAGCCAGGAAATTGTCAGTACTCCCACGCAACACAGCCATATGGCGTGGCACAACCATTTCACTCTTTCAAGCTGGGGATCTGATGAGCAAGGAGTACAGATAAATATTTAGCTAAATTTATGAGCCAAGTCTAGAAATTGAAGGAACCCCAACATGACATTTATGGAAGAATGAGATTACTCTGTTTAAAATATATTATCTTTCAAAAGGGGATATGAAATAACTCTGTCCATTACCATGAGCGACCCAAAAACATAAGAGAGATGAAAATAAAGCAGGATATTATCAAGTGACATAAGAAGAATCATTTCACTGAAGAAAAAAATAATAATGCGATGTGCTCCAAGAGGGATTACATAGCCTTTGTTTCTGAGTATCAGAAGGGATAGTGTTTATGCTTATTAATTAAAAATTCAGATATCTGAATGTAAGGACTCCCTAGAATCCTCCCGAGAAATCCACGCTCAGCTGTAATCACTGTCTCTGAGACATTAGCAATCAAAACATGCTTGAATATCTTTTTTGACATTATATTCTTTTAAAATAGAGTAAAGCTTTCTTTTCATCTAGGCATCAAATCAACTGTACATATTTTGTTTAAAACCCGTAAGTAATTTAGTAGTGTCCTAGATTCACAGAACGAGGTCTCCAAATAACACAAAATATTTTTAAAATGCACTTTCTATATCAGAAGAGACAGCCTGTTAGAGTCATGATTCCATTAATGTGCTTCTTTATCACAAAGAGAAATACCTAATTTCACTTTAAAAACGTGCATTAAAATGGAATAAACTTTTCTCCGACAAACTTTTGGTGGTGACTCCATTTCAGAAGGGAAAAAAGCCACAGGGAATCGTTCTGTGTCTTCCAGGCCCCTTTTGTGTATCCCCTCTTTTCGGAACAGAACTTGAATACTTTCAGCCAAGCAACATGAGATGGGGGATTGTTAACAATTACGTAATGTTGGTGGATAATTTCGTTACCTAATCAGCCATTGTGATAAGCACCTGGCAGATTACGGAATCATGGCTCAATCTCTAACCAGTTTTCCTAGAGGATTCCCATATTAAAACCCATTTGGATCTAACATGTGGTCATCATCTGCCTTCAAGTGCTATCCTGTGACCTACCAGGAATGACCTTGGGCAAGATGGGTACTATTATTATTCCTTTTACAAAGGAAAAAACCAAGACTCACTAGAATTTCACAGAAAGAAATAACACAATTATGAAGCTAGTCCAGGTGAGTTTGCCTGACTTAGAAAGGCCACACACAATCAGTGCTCAAGGACATGCGGCCTCTGCATCAGGGAGCCTCACAGGGGGTCTTTTTCATAGACAGTTTCCTTGTACTGGTAAATTGTGTATGTGTTTAATTCTTTGAGATTATTTGCCTTCAGAGGCTATGCCTACCCCAAACTGCCTAAAAACTCCAGGCTATGCAGTTTACTTAATTCAATTAATTATTCAATCAAAATATAAGAACACTTAACATTCTGGTTAGATGTGACTTCCCTGAAAAAAGGTCCTGCTTGGCAGCGTTCCTGAGGATTACCGCAGGGAGCACTTCCATGGCCTTCCCTCCCCAACCCAGGCAGGACTGTCTAAAGCTTTCCCTCCAGGGTGGGTGCCGGCGGAGAGGGAGACAGATTGGTGGAGGGGAGGAGAGCTGAGGAGAAGGGAAGGGTGTGTCACAGGGGTGCCGAAACTGAGGCCTTGGGGCCGCATGTGGCTTTCTGGATCTTTGAGTGCAGCCTTTTGACTGAATACAAATTTTAATAAAATCCTTTATTAAAAGGATTTGTTATATGAAGTGTGGATTTGATCAAGGGGGCATCCTTAGGGATCTGGAGGGCCACTTGGTGGCCTTGAGGCTGCAGGTTCCTCACCCCTGCCTGGGTCACCCAGCCCTTCTCCTGCCTCCACCTTGGCACCTGCTGTGCACCCACTCCACCCGCACCCCCACTGTCAGGCAAGCTCGGTCCACAAGACAAAGTGAACTCCTTGCAGTTTATTGCAAGGGAACATTTTGGCATTGACCGTTAAGAGCACCAAATTCTATAGACGTGACTATCACGCACCCTTCGCATCGATGCGGCTGGCTAGAGGTCCGACACCAGGTTACGTTCTTTGGGTAATTAGAAACTGCAAAAGGCAGACTGACACAAGGTGAGGAGCCAAAATAGCTACTTCAGAATCACCCTTGGTCCCCCACAATTTTAAGACTTATTTTTTGAAATAGAAAGTGACAAGAAGTCTCCCACTTTAAATGAAACCTAAACATGTTGAACTCTCTCTGTGCACAGAATCTGACAAAAATAATTTATCTGTTTGACCCAGATGATAAATATGTGGTTCCATGGGACGCTGGTTTAATGCAGTGTTCATCCGATAAGTGTTTACAGAATGTTGGACAAGTAAGGGTTGGGACCTAGAATTAGGGTTGGAGAAGCCCCCCAAAATGAAAAACTTAAAAATTTTTTAAAAACAGGATATTTATTGTCCCTGTCAGCAAAAGACTTGCTTTTTAATTAGGAAGACAAACGATTATAGGGCAGAAGAGCTTTAACCTTATTATGCCCCCGGAATGCTTCTGAGTGTTGAAGTATATTACATCGTAATTCTTCCAACAACCTTGAACATACTTGCTTTTATTATCCCCATTTTATTAATGGAGAAAATAAAACACAAAGGGGTTAAGTGACTCAGTCACTTATTGAGCTGGCAGACGCTCCAGCTGGGATTCCAACTCGGGCAGTTGGGATCACGCTCACCCACCACGCTGTAAACGCATGAATAGAGAGGGTCTCGCTAGGAGGATCAGGAAATTCTTACAAGAGATGATGTTAGAACTGAATAAAAATAAAACAGGTTGACTTCAGTCAAAGAAAGTCCTTCAAGGTAAAACATACCACACATACTGTGACGCCTCCGTTTGTTCAGGGAACTTCGATAAAGTCTATAAAAATGGCCCTAAAAGCCTGTGACAGAAATGAGGAAAGGCAGGGGAATGATATTAGCACAAAGGGGCAAGAGGCCTTTGGTACTATGCTGAGGTGTTGGGATTTGTATCCTGCAAAAAGTAGATAGCAAAATTTCCAAAGCAGGCGAAGAGAGGTGAAATACAGGTGTGCAGGCCAGTGGATTCTGTCCAAATAATAGAAAAAGTAGACTAACACCTACACGCTCGCATGAGGGAAAAACTCAATGAAATTCAAGCAGCAGGGAGGTGGGAAAGGGGAAGGGATTCGGCAAATTCTCACCAGTGGGTAGGTACTTTGTGCAGGGACGCGGCCCACTACCTGGGTGCAGGACACGTCTACCAATGAGAGTGAGCCGACAAATACAAGCTGTAGAATTTGTTTGTACCCACATTAATCTCAAATAAAGAAAAAGTAAAACATGGAAATTAGGTAGATCATGCAAACCGTCACATTTAGCATTTTTATTTCTAAGACTTATTGTAGGTACTAACAAGGAAAGAAGTAGGGAATGAAGAGGCAGAGAAAAAAACCACAGACCTCGTGGCTGGAAAAGTACAGGCATTCCCTTTTATTTGAGGGTTGCTTTCCAAGGCTTGAGTTACCTGCAGTCAGCAGCAGTATAAAATATTTTGACAGCAAAAGAGAGATGCTACTTTGATATAATTCCTATTACAGTACTTGGTAAGAATTGTTCTATTTCATTATTAGTTGTTACTCCTCTCTTACTGTGACTAATTTGTAAATTAGATTTTGTCATAGGTATGTATGGAGAGAAAAAAAATCTTATATAGATGGTTCAGTACTATTCGTAGTTTCAGGCATTCATGAGCGGGCTTAGAATGGAGGCCCTCCATATAAGGGGACCTGCCACATTCAGAAAACCATTAGCGCGGTCACCAAAACTCAAGCACCGTTGATCATATGTGCATGCTTTTAAGAAACACTAAGAAAGAAAAATGCTTCCAATTAAATACCATTTATCTTGAGAGGCATTACAAATCCACAAATGTCAAAATGGAGCTGTGAGTGCAGAAATCTGAGATTTCTTAGAATCTACGAAATGTGGTATAATAACTCAGGCAAAAGTAGATTTAATCCCTGGTCCCAGTCACTGAGTAAGTTTGAACATAACTTAATTGCAAAAATACTTTTTGTATTGTTGTTTTGTAAAAATATAATGGAGAGGTTGAGAATAAATGGCAGTAGTGACAGAGGGGAAGAAATGATAAAGGATACAGATGTTTAGAAAACAGAACTCTGGGGCTTTGTGGTGTTACCGAATGCAGGTGACGAGGGTGAGAGCTGTAAGAATAACCAGCCATGTCCACAGTGGCTGACGAGGTAATGTCTTTAAGATCAAAAGCACAAAATGAAACAGATGTCGGGGGTCCCATTCTGACTTTGGGTTCAGACATGCTGAGGTTGCAATGAAGGTAGGTCTTCCATGGGAGGATGCCAGCAGGCAATTGAAGTATCAGTCCCCCTAAGGAAAGAAGACGGGATTTTAGATACTGATTTAGGAAGCATCTCAGAGATGTGGTCAATGAAACCATGGAACTGGTTTCCAGCCTTTGAGCCTCCAATGACAAAAGTCTGGCTCAAAGGCTATGTTGACTTGAACTAGAGGAAAGCTTTAGAAATAAAGGAAAGGAGGTGATTCAAGACACACTGTGCAGCCGTCAGCTTCTCTCCACCCTGTGAGAATCCGCTGGGACAGCCACTGCTACCTTTGTGCTAAACACTGTGTGCAAATGCGGCCCCGATGCCATTAGCTTTTCCCTTCTTTAGGATTTACAACATTTTACTGACGCTTACTGACTTTCAGTCAGTAAAAATCCTCAGTTATATTTTCACATTAACTGCCAAGATAAATCTTAATGCCTTCAATCCTTGTAGAGTTGCAGCTATTTTGTTTTGAAATTAAATGCAAGACTTTACATTTTCCCTATTAAAATTTTTTATGGTCTAGATAGAGTTGAATAAACTTTATTTTATTTATTTGGGCCCCTTATTCTAGATCTCAGAGTTTTCTATCATCTCTTTCCACAGCTTCAAGTCTAAGGACCTGAAATCTGTTACCTGTCCTGATCACAGGTCCAGTGACTGTTCATGAGAAATCTCACCCACCAAGGTGTGCCCAATTTCAGAAGGTCCTGATCAACATCGATCCGCACGTAGACTATAACATTAGCCTTTAAGAACCATTCCCCACAGCAGCCCACAAATCACCCCGGCGTCATATACCTTTGCTGCATTATTTCTGTGTACCCATAAAAACCCCATGCTCAGTGGTGCAGCTACTCCTGCACATTGGGTATAATTTAAGGGATTTCAGATATTTGGCTGCTTCTGCCAAAAATGTTCATCATCCAGAAATCTAGCCATTAAATCTTCGTTAGTATTCATCTTGATTACAGTATTCCTTGCTGGCAACTGTAAATACACCTTTGATCATAAATTAGAGAACATTCTCTTCCTGTTCCTCTGCTCAAAAGAACTAATCCAGGAACATCCACAGATCCGACTCACTGAGGCCTTGCACTCCACAGGCTTTCTTTCAGGGACTCTACGGGCGACAGTGTCCATAACAATAGACACCCCCTGCTTCCTAAAGTTTCACTTAAGAAACCGTGTCTCCTATCTTCCTCTTCCTTAACAACCCTGCATAACAGACTTGTTATATACACAAGCAACTGAGACGTAAAGACCCCAAGTAGCCTCACACATTCAATAGCTGTCAGTGGCATTTTTCCAACAATTCTGTCCTCATTGACAACCCTGTGGTTAGCTGGTATTGTTCTTGTTTCTAGGCAGGTCACCTGGCCCTGCCTTTGACTTAGTCAACTAACTGACCAGTTGAACAGCAGCACCCAAAGTTGCTTTAAAAAAAAAAAAAAAAAGGCCTCTATTTTATCGGCTAAGGCGCCATCCACGTACACCTAAGGTGGCAGGTTCGAATCCCCAGCCCGGGCCGCCAAACAACAGTCATGGCTGCAACCAAAAAAATGGCCAGGCATTGTGGCGGGCGCCTGTGGTCCCAGCTACTTGGGAGGCAGAGGCAGGAGACTCGCTTGAGCCCAGGAGTTGGAGGTTGCTATGAGCTGAGATGCCATGGCACTCTACCCAGGGGGATAGCTTGAGGCTCCGTCTCAAAAAAAAAAAAA